>JAKWIY010002701.1:0-121313 GCA_027704805.1 Solanum corneliomulleri | reverse complement strand
CGAGAAAAATGCCATTTTAATCCTAAATTAATGTAAAATTCCAAAAATTACATGTCTAGTGAAGAGACAAATAGGTGTTTAGAATTTGTATTGAGGTTACTAGGCATCCTAATGCCCAATATTGCTAAGGGTATTAGCTAATTTCTATCTAATACCCAAAAACAAAAATATTGGGCATATTAGAAAATATTGGCTTAAAGGGTGTTAGCCGATTTTCTAACATTCATGAGGTTATTTAAGAAATGTACCGCCAATAAAAAACCCTACGCTTAAAACATATGTTTCATAGTATTTGCATAATAGATACGAGACATCCATGGTCAACGTTTGACATCATACCACATGACCACTTAAAATTGTCATGTAGATTAAGTAGTAATCAAGGACATAAGTAAACATTTCAAATGAGCCATAAAGAGTAGTTAGTTAGAAAAGTACAAGAAACACATGTGCAAGCACATGTATAACCGGCCAAGGAGGGGACCACACGAACCACCTAACCAAATTTGGTTAGGGTGGTTAGGGGTAGCATCCAAATGGGTCCCTCCATGTGGGGCATAACTCCCAAACAAACTCAACACTCTAACTAACTGTGCGAACTAGCTAACTAACCTAGGACTAACCGAAATAAACCAACTAGTGCACCCAAAACCGTAGACTTAACCAGGTGATACTACCTAGTAATTAGTTAACGAGACAACCTAGTACATAACCTAGGATTGTCTAAAAGGGTTAGTTATGGTCCCAAAGTATTAGGGGTGCTTTAGTAATTACCTAGGTCCCTTAACTAATTAAATTAAAAACTTAGATAATTAATGAAAAATTCAAAATTTATCCACGACCCTAGCCATTATCCATATTTTAGTTAAGTCAAATGTTCTATGCTTAGTCAACTTAGGAGGGAAGTTTTATTAATTAAATAATTAATTTATTTATTTAACTTAATTATCCTAAGTTTAATTAGTCAAGATCAGTTACTAATACTTAGACTCACGTTAAAACACTAGAAAATTCACAACTCAAAACAGTATGCAATTGTAAGAAAAAACAGTGAGCAAAACATAGAAAAACAAAAAAGTTCTCTTAGGCGATTTGAAGGTATTCTTCACGGTTTTCGTGCAAGGTAACCTTCGTAGATTCAATTCTACATGAGTTATGGGTTTTATCACAGGTAATTCTTTCTCCAAGAGGTTTTCAAACGTTTTATGAAATTAAGAATATCGAAACTAGCGTTGTTCCCAATGACATTTTTGAACGTCCATCTCCATAGTTATCCTTGTATTCTATTCTAATAGTATGTAGATGTAATCATAAGCATGTTATTGGTATATGGTTCTAACCGATCATTATGTGTAGGTTTTATGTGATTTGATAATGTCAAATGAGACATATAGGTTAGATCCATATGATTAATGCCTAATTGTGTTCGAGAAGATGAAATTGTTATAATTCATTTATGAAATTCTATTTACTGTTGAGGGGGGTGAAGATTTTGATTACTATTTGTATTTTAAAGTTGATATGTTTGTAAGTGTTTGGAATGTAATGTTTCAAAAAAGAGATAGAATGACAATCAAAGCAAGTTAATTAACTTCAATGCCAAATTACTTATTAGCTTAAGAAAACTAAACATTGAATTGTTCATATAAGTTAATCATTGCCAAAAGTTTGGTTGTTTAACATGATTAGATGATTAGATTACTATAATATATATATTATATATATATATATATATATATATATATATATAAGATATATATTAGATATTATACTATTGAACAGGTGAAATGCCCAAAATATGGGTATTATGAAATGTCAGTGAATTGCCTATGGTATTCTCCTGACCAGTGTCTAGTGAAAATTTTGGCTTATGTTAATGAATTGGCTAACAATATTCTAGATTACCATAATATGTGAAATTTTGGTCTATGCCAATAAATTGGCTTACAATGTTATTTCCAAAATATAATACAAAATTTGTTAATGACTTAAGTTATACCAAATTAAGCATGACCAATGTAACTCAATGAATTCATAACCAAGGGTATGACAATCATTGGGACAAGTCCCAACATACCCTTTCCAAATGAACTATGAATATAAGTAAGTAAATTAAACAAAGTTTATAATGTGATAAAGCTACAAATTGTCATTGAATAAGATAAGTTGAGTAATAACATAAATAAAAGTATAAGAATTATGAAAGTGACCAGAATGAGGTGTTAAAAGAAGTGAGACAAGTCTCACTCACACGTAGATAATTATGCTAAAGATACTCACATAAAAGGGTGTTAACAATCGTGTGAAAAGTACCATTAACAACAATATGATAATGTAACGTTAAATTAACATTTCATAAAGTAATGATAAGGATGAACGACTATCCAAAGAGTTATGTAAACCTCCTAACTAGAAGCAAGCTTCCATAATGTTTGAGTCAACTGTAAAAGATGTAAAGAAAAAAAAGTTGAGCAAAGCACTGATAGACTAGCAATGAGCTTGTGCCAGCACATGTAAGCCTTATTAGATTAGCCTACAATAGTCTCCGTATGTATCCTAGTTTTTGAACTATGTTGCCAACATAGGAACTAGCCAGTGGATTCCACCTAAGAGAGATATGTATGATTCGGTTTACTTTGGCCGGTTAAACCAACCCTTTTAAGTATGGGCTAGACAATGGATTTCATGTTTAGGTCATATGATCTATGTCGTTTAATGCTCAAAGAAAGTATTCGGTTCACTATTGTCGTGAATCCCTCTTTTCGGTGTGGGGAAGATACTGACTTGGTTGCCCTTTAGCCGGTTAACCCCCCTTTTCGGTGTGGTGTAGACACTGATATCGATTCACCTTAAACCACCTCTTTTTTGTGTAGGGGATACAGTGGATCTCATGTAAGCTCGCATGATCTACTTTCTTTTATTCTAAAGGATTCTTTAAGAGAGTATGAAAGAATGAAAGTAGCATGTTCAAAGTGAACAACAGAGCAAAGAAGTAGAAACATAAGTTCATAGTGAACTAAGTAAAGTAAGACCTTAAGTATGTCAAGTCATAAGTGGTTGATAATAAGGAAGTATTAACAAGTTATTGGCTTGTGCCAAATTAAGATATATTCTTCATTATCTTCACGTTATGTAAATGATCAATTAATGGGCATAGCCACATAAAAATTGGCTTATAATGACTTCTTATATTATGCCAATAAAAGGGATAAAACGTAATGTCAAACCAATGCTCCATAGCTTTTATTAAATGAAAATGATAAAATAAGTGGCCTAGACAATAAAGATTTCATGCCCAATTTAACAAGAATTGAATGATAACTTGTAGTATGGGTAGCCAAATCATTTCTCTAGTCTTTTGGATTACATGCTAGATTCATTGTAGGTATGGGACAACAATGAATCATAGCACTTGTAAGTAAGACATAGGATTAAGGAGATCATTGAATTACACAAAACAAGAAGCAGAAGAATGAAAAATAAACTAAGTATTGGGAAAAGAGCTCTCAGGTTGGGGGGAGCAAATTTCTATATTTTCGTTCGATGTGTTCTAAAATTATGTTCATGATTCTAAGGTCTTACGTTAATATAAAAAATGATTTTTGTGCTTTTAATGCATTAAAACATGTCATATTCATACCATTATTCACAAATAACAAATTAAGAAAGTCTAGTGACTTCACTTTAAAGAAATGGCATATTGTTGTAGGAAGAGTTTTCCTTGATCAAGCATAGTCCTAATGTGTATGTGTGCATACACCCATATTTAATACAAGTGTGTACTAACCCTATACTATTACAATTTTGTCAGCGCAGTCAGAGAGAAGATTGAAGACTCATTGTGGTTTGGATCAGCGATCTCCAGACTTTGGTAGGTCCTCTTGAGTTCGAAGATGCTACACCTATCATTCTAGATTAGAACTTTCGACATAGCTAGTGGATGTTGCCCCTATAATTTCATTTTAGACTTTTATTCAAAGCTTTGTATTATGGCCGTTTGGCAAGCTATTATGATATATTGATTTCTTAATTGAATTGCTTAATCGATTGTAGATGGTATTTTAGTTTGAGCACAATAGAATATTATTTTATGGAGTAATCTTATGAAGTCTATGTATACTTCAGTATGTTTTAAAAGTTTTAAATTTTCCGCAAATTTAATTATCTTATTGTGATGAAAGCTAAGAATAGTCTTGTCTACGACCTTTGAGAGGTTAACGAAGCCGGTTGCATTTAGATTCCAGAATTCGAGTGTAATAAACTTTGAATCACAACATGAGGTTAAATTACCTAGGAACTGAAGATCAAAACAACCACGTTATGTAGTTTCTAAATTATGGTTGTGAAGCACGCCACAATCATGACTTAGAGACTAAGTGATGTTAGGAATCTTTCCTTCTTCTACTTTTCATCGTGCCATGTAGAGCTTTGACAAGTTGTGTCATTCTAGCATCAAACTTCTTTCTTGTGTGTGCGTGAAGAAAAATGAACACAAGAAGAAAGCAGGAAGGAGAGTTGGAGAAGCAGCTATAGAGGAGACCAAGCTCCTCCTCAAGCCCCAGCTGCTGGAGTGCAAGTTCCTGTCAACCCAGCTGTGTTGACGGTTGGAGAAGTGAGAGAATCACTGGTTCAGATGGACTAAGCCATTACTGCTCAGGCACATGCTATCACAGCCTAGACCACTAGAGAGGGTGCTCCAGGGAGAACACACATGCCTTAACCATGGCCAGTATACTTAGAGATATAACCAGGATATTGAGATGGCCGAGTTGGTCTAAAGCTCCACATAAAGGTTCTATACTTTGAAAGGTAGAGATGAGCATGAGAAGTCACTTGATGTGGTCAGTAGTACCTTGTACGTCTTTTGTTTTCCTCTGTATGCATTGTTAGATCAAGGATCCACCTTAACTTTTGTTACTCCTTTAGTCGCTAGTAAGTTTGACTTGCTTCTTAAGATCTTGCATGAACCTTTTCTAGTTAGTACTCCCAGAGGAGACAACATTAGAGCGGAAAGATTATATAGAGATTGCCCAATAACTTTTCTTGATAGAGTTACTAACGCTAACCTTATAGAATTTACCATGCTTGACTTTGATATAATTTTAGGTATGGACTGGCTCCATAAGTGTTATGCTACCATGGACTGTCGAAACAACGTATTAAGGTTTCAGTTTCCAAATTAGGTAGAGTTGAAATGGGAAGGGCGTGGTTCAAATCCAAAAAGCCAAATAATTCCAATCTTAATGCCAACAAGATTTTATCTAAAGGGTTAGGAGCCGATGAGAACCTTTCTTACGAAGAGGTTTCCGTTGAAATTTTAGATCGCCAAGTGAAACACTTGAGGAACAAGGAGTTTTCCACCATTAAAGTTTTATGGAGGAACCACCTTGTTGAGGGACCAACATGGGAGGCCGAGGTCGATATGATATCCGGTTACCCTCACTTATTCAGTTCTTGAGGTTAGATATACCCTTCCTAAGTCTAGTTTTTGTGAAAGAAACTCTGAGTTATTAGTTCATTAGTCGATTTGATGTTTTAAATCCATAATCATGTGTCTTACACTTGCACCATATGAGTTAAACTGAGTTCATGCTTGCATTCATGTTGCTGTTTTTGTATAGCATAGACATGATTTTTGTGTTGCATGAGTTGTTATGTGCATTAAGTTAAGTGTGATTGAGTAATATTCATCATACAAAGTAAGTGTGAAGAAGAAATTCAAAGAGTAAAGTTTCAAGTATGTTAATGTATTTTCGAAATTACCCTCTTTATTCTAAAATGATGTGTAGTGTCATTCAGGGACAAATGTTCCTAGGGGAGGATAATGTAACATTCCGGAAATATTACATGTCTAGTGAAGAGCCCAATAGGTCTTTAAGAATGTGTATTGGAGGTACATAGGCATCCCAATTCCCAATATTGAGAAATATTGGGCATAGTATAGAAAATTGGCTAAGGGGTATTAGCAAATTTCTATATAATACCCAAAAAAGAAAAATATTGGCCATATTAGAAAATATTGGCTTAAAGGGTGTTATCCAATTTTCCAACAATAATGAGCTTGTTTAAGAAATGTACATACAATAAAAACCTAAGCTAAAAAATATGTTTCATAGCATTTGCATAATAGATATGAGGCATCCATGCGTCAGGCCTTGGCATCATAGCACTTAAGCAATGCCCAAGGACATAGTGAGGATCTGTGGGACAATAAGTAAACATTCCATATGAGCCATCAAGAATAGTTAGATAGGAAAGTACAAGAAACACATGTGCAAGCACAAGGAGGGGACTACGCGAACCACCTAACCGAATTCAGTTAGGGCGGTTAGGGGCAGCATGCGAACGGGTACCTCCATGTGGGGAATAATTCTCTAACCAACTCTAGACTCTAACTAACTGACCTTACTAGTTAACTAACCTAGGAATAACCTAAATAAACCAACTAGTGCACCCGACAACCTATGACTCAATCGGGTGACACTAACCTAGTAACTAGTTAACGAGACAACCTAGTACCTAACCTAGGATGGTCCAAAGGGTTAGTTATGGTAAAAAAGACTTAGGTGTACTTTAGTAATTACCTTAGGTCCCTTAGTTAATTAAATTAATAACTTAATTAGTTAATGAGAAATTTAAAATTTGGCGCCGAGACCCTAGCCAATTTTCATGTTTTGGTTAAGTCAAATGTTCTCCTATGTTTAGTCAACTTTGGAGGGGCGTTTTAGTAATTAACTAATAAATTTATTTTTTAATGTAATTAGCCTAAGATGAATTAGTCAAGATCAGTTAATAAGATTTAGACTCACATTAAGAGACTGGAAAATTCATGACTTAAAACAGTACGCAATCGTGAGAAAAAAGTGAGCATAACGTAGAAAAATAGAAAACTTGTCTTAGGCGATTTCAAGCTATTCTTCAAGGTTTTCCTGAAAAGTGATCTTCGTAGATTCAATTCTACATAAGGTATGGGTTTTATCTCACGGAATTCTTTATCCAAGAGGATTTTCAAACGTTGTATGAATTCAAGAATATCGAAACTAGGGTTGTTCCCAATGACATTATTGAACGTCCATCTCCTTCGTTATCCTTGTTTTCGATCCTAATAGTATGTAGATGTAATCTTGAGCATGTTGTTGGTATGTGGTGCTAACTGATCATTATGTGTAGGTTTTATGTGATTTGATAATATCTAATAAGACCTATAAGTTAGATCTATATGATTAATGCATAATTTTGTTCGAGAAGATGAAATTGTGATAATTCGTTTATGAATTTCTATTTACTATTGAAAGGAATGAAGATTTCAATTACTATTTGTATTTTACAGTAGATATGTTTGTAAGTGCTTGTAATGTAATATTTCCAAGAAGAATTAAGAATGAGAATCAAAGCTAGTAAATGAACCTTCAATGCCAAATTAACTTATTAGCTTAGCCAAACTAAACATTGAATTGTTCATATAAGTTAATCAAAAGCAAAAAGTTGGCTTCTTAATATGATGAGATTTCTATAATAAATATGAAGTCAAGTTAATTAGCTAATGGTATTCTCATGACCAGTGTCGAGTGGAAGTTTGGCTTATGCCAATAAATTGACTAACAATATTCTAGATTACCATAATATGTGAAAGTTTGGTCTATGCCAATAAATTGGCTTACAATGTTATTTCCAAAATATAATACAAAATATTCTAATGACTAAGTTATATCAAATTAAGCGTGATCAATGTAACTCAATGAATTCATAACCAAGGGTATGCAATCATTGGGACAAGTCCCAACTTACCCTTTCAAATTGAACTATGAATATAAGTAAGTACATTAAACAAAGTTTATAAAGTTCACAATGAGTGGTATAAAGATACCAAATGTCATTGGACAATATAAGGTGAGTAATAACATAATTGAAAGTTTATGAATTACGAAAGTTACAAGAATGAGGTGTTAAAAGAAGTGAGACAAGTCTCTTTCACACGTAGACAATTATGCTAAAGATACTCACATAAAAGGGTGTTAATAATTGTGAGACAAGTCTCATTAACACCAACATGATAATGTAAGTTTAAATTCACATTTCATCATGTAATGAAAGGAATGACCGGTGATCCAAAGAGTTAAGTAAACCTACTAACTAGAACCAAGCTTCCATAATGTTTGAGTCAACTCTAAAAGATGCAAAGAAAAAGAAGTTGACCAAAGCACTGATAGACTAACCATGAGCTTGTGCTAGCACATGTAAGCGTCATGAGATGAGGATACAATAAAGGTGGATAAGTAGTCTCCGTATGTATTCTAGTGTTCGAACTATGTTGCCAACATAGGAACTAGCCAGTGGATTCCACCTAAGAGAGCTACGTATGATGCAGTTTCACTTTGGCCGGTGAAGCCACCCCTTTTCGGTATGGGGCAGACACCGGATTTCATGTTTCATTCATATGATCTATGTCGATTAATCCTCAAAGAAAGTATTCAGTTCAATATAACCGTGAACCCCTCTTTTTGGTGCGTGGAAGACACTGACTTGGTTGCACTTAAGCCGGTGAACCCCACTTTCGGTCCGCAAGTCAGACTAGGACCCGTGGTATGTGTCCGTGGATTGAGACTCAAGTTACCCAGCCTCTTACGTGAACTACGGATGACCAGCACGGACCGTCGTTTGATCTATGGTCTGTAGGTCTTACCGTTGGTGAAAGTTAGTAGGCAATTAGTGGGAAATATTGTTGGGTCAAATTCAAATGGTTTTTACTCTTAAGACAAAAATAAATTAGGTGTCCCATGACCTATGCAGTGATACATAATTGAATTATATTTCCTAAGCCACCGAGTTTGTTAAAACTCAACCTCTAAGTAAAAGGTTAGGCCTGTTTTCGTAAAGACTTGTTGAGTAGACCTAAAATACCGACCCAAACGATGGAAAGTCGATTGAACGATGGTCCGTCTGTCCAGGTCATCGTTTCTTCTAACTACAAAATATCCAGGTTCTTTGGTCTTTTCCGAGTTTGTTTAAACCATAAGATACGTCATGTAAGCCCTAAATCATCAGATTTTAGTTAGCTTAAGCGTAGAAGCATAACAAGAACTTACATAAGTCAAAATCATAAATCAAAACTTTGAAAATTAGAAGAAAGAAATGAGAAAAAGGTCAAGAATCCTAGTTCAAGAACACAACAAGGTTCCAGCAGTTCAAGCCCCAAAAATCCAAATATTTCCCCATGCATTTCTTTACCTGGTTTGTGGGATTTCACTAGTGGATTTATTTCACCTATTAGGTCCATAGTTTTCAGTAAGTTCTTGATTCTCTTATCATGAATGTACCTAGGATTTCTAGAATTTGAGCAGATCATCATGAATTTTTAGATATATGTTCCAAATCAGATTATAAAATTTTTATTCAATTTACCGCATGTATTTTTGAACACTAGCTATGTATTTCTTATGTTCTTGAATTACACATGATAGGTCAGATATTCCAGTTACTTCAGATATACAAGCCTCAATTATTCATGCATCATCATATAATTAATTGTTGCATTCTCAATTTGCATGTTCCGTCTTGAGCTATCTAGTATTTATAGAACTTTAGTCATATGTGTCAATGAATTATTTCATTGGGAGTAGAATAATATAAAGTTGGACTAGGGTTCCCGTACATAAATAGTCCCAGAACTACTAGCCAAGTAGGTTGTAAGTCCCCTCTGCGGGCATCAATTTAGTGATCATGCCATCATGCCTTTATACCTCTGGCACTGTATATTGAATCTTGTTGATGGGGCGTATACATCTGCTACCACATTTAGCTTACGTGGTTTTACTATTGGTTATTAGCAGCTCCCATAGTTCAGTCAGACTCTACTGCACTGACAATATTTATAGTCCAGTTAGTATTCAGCCTCAGCATGTTATAAATTTGGTCATTACATCTAGTTAGCTTAGAATTTAGTATATAATATTCAGAACATTATATTTGCTTTTGTGCTTGTTCAGTTATGTATTATTTTAGCTTCTCCCTATCCTACATTCTCAATACCTTTCAAGTATTGACGCATACGTGCATTATTCTTCTTGTGATGTATGTTCAAGTTCTCGGCATCAAGATCACGCTTAGGTCGATTTTTGATCTCTAGTTCAGCAGAATTATTGGTAAGTCCTAATTTTTTTGAGGACAATATTCATGACTTATTTCTAGTATTCTAGTCCTTTAATTTCTATTTTTTTGCTAGACTTAGTTGGGGCTTGTCCGTAGATTTCTAGTAAGTTAGATCAGATATAGTTAGTTTCAGCTTATTATTAAGTTAATATTTTCTTTGTATTAAACTCATAGTTTTTAAATATCTCAGTTATAGTATATGGTTAATACCTCATTCTTTTTAAATTATGATTTAACTTACACATAAATTTTTTATCGTTAGAATGCTCATGATAATGCAAAGAGGGTTAGCTTGGGATCACTTGTGGTCCTAGGTCCCATGTCCGCATCTCGGGTGTATATCAGGGTGTGAAAAACTTGGTATCAGAGTACTAGGTTTAAGTGTCTTAGGATGTCTGAAAAGCCGCTCTAAGTAGAGTCCTTTTCATGGGTGTGAAGTGCACCACATCTAATGAAAGGGCGAATACGAAGTATCTTAGGAAAACTTGACTTCCTTGTTACTCTTATTGTGCGTAAGGTATAATATAATTCCATTATAACTAGACATTTTACAATCGTCGAATGACTCATGCAACACAGCCAAAGACACGACCAAGTGATGGTTGGGAAATTCACCCCATGTTTTAATAAATTGGTGGACAGTTATTGTGAGTTATTTGTGGTATTTTAAGTTATTTAAAACACTTAAACCTATATTTGACTTCATTCTTCAAAATCAAAACCCCATGTTCAAAAGAAGTTCTCTCAAAACCTCCATGGAAGCTTAGAGTCAAAGTGAAGCTAGAATTGAAGGTTTCCATTAATTTTTTCAATTTCGCGGGATATATTCAAGTAAGGTATGGTGATCTTATCCTTGATTCTTCTCTAATTTAAGGAGCCAATTCCAAAGGCTTTTCAAAGATCAACAAAAACATTGAAATTCTATTTTGAATTCAAATCATGAGTTCTTGAATAAAAAGGTCTAAGTTGATGATTTATGAAGTAATCAATCTTTATTGATGGTTTTATGACCATATTTACATTAACCCATGTATTCCTTGAATTACTAATTTTGGCTCTAAAGTTGGTGTATTGATGAAGGCTAAATTGTATTAAATTCGTGTGTAGATTGTTATGGGCTATTCAATTATATACTGATCATTGTTGACATTGTTCACAGTTTGCCTTATAGTATTGATATAAATATTGGGTTTTGTTGGAACTTGATGGAGATAAATTGTTTGCCTAGCGTTATGTATATTATCATTGGTAAGATCTCTTGTTGTGTGAATTCTTAAGAAAGTCTAAACAATAGTGATTGTGGCTATTGGAAGGGGTAAGTTGACCTAATTCCATTATTTTCTATAGAATTGATATCAAATTGCTATTGATTGATATAATCCACTTTTGGTGGCGGTGATTAATTTATATTTCTATGGACATGAAAATTTTGACATAATTATGTGAGTTATAATATCATCATGTTATGGCTTGTATAGAGGTACAATGTGAATGATGATGTTGGGTAATGTGGAAGTAATGTAATGAAAGTACATTGTCTTTGTAATGATGATGGATTGTGTAGAGTCTTACATGATGATCTTGTCTTTTGGATTTGGTAGACTTAGGTTCCTCTTGTTGATATATGAAAGCTTCTATATTATGAACTAATGGATTCGGTAGACTTAGGTGGCTTCTCCTTGATGTACGAAAGTTCTCTAAATATGATATCTTGACTTGGTAGGCTTAGGGACCCTTGTAATGTATGATTGAATGTATAAATTACTGAAAGTCTAGGATCGCTAGACCTAAAGTGGTGACCTTCTAGGAAGGACTAATATTGAACCTTGACTATGAAAAGAAGGTTAATGATGAGTCTTTTATTGGTAGGCCTATCTTACCCTTACAAGAGAAGTCAATGAGATATCCTTATGAAACATGATCTATAGACCATTGTGGATCCCTTATTGGAAATGGTATTATTGGTACGTAGGCTGAATGATGGCGCCCTTTGTAATGCATGTACGTGAATGAACTTACTCTCTTAAAACCAAGGCGAAGAACTAAGTGGATATTCTTATGGTTGTAACTCTACTCGAGTATAAGACTAGAATAGAAATAAACCTTTCAATATCATCTAAACTATGTGCCTACATGAGTGTGTCCTTAGTTCTACCTTTGGCAAGTAGAACACCTTCCACAGTAGGGGTGTTATGACACTAGAACATGCCTAGCTAGTATGGTATATTTCTAATAATTCCTATTCTCATCATGTGCGATGTGCACTCTAGAATTGGATAGGTTCTATAATGTGTAGCTAGTGGAATGGGACACTATCTACACATGGCATAAGTAGGCCTCGAAAATGCTAAAGCGGGTTCCGTAAGTCTTCCAAGACCATTATGTGAAGTCCCCTAATTGTTAGTTATCTTTTAAAAGGTCTTAATAAATAATTTTCACTAAATAAAGTTTGTTGATTAGAAAGGTTCTTATCTAGGGTAGCATTGAGGATCACTTAGGTTTGCTTGAAGAGGGTGTATGGGCGGTCTTTTAATGTCTTGCGCAAGATAATCTTAGATTAACCTTAGGGAGGGAGTCTAAAGTGATGAAAAGGCTTACTTGTTGAATGTGGAGTAGGTCTTATATGTAATTGTTGACTTGTATCATGTCTCTTGAAATCTTATGATAAAGGTTTTTATCAAAATAGCATGAAAAGCATATCTTTAAGAAAATGTCCCCTTTTGCATAGTTTACTTGCATGTTCATCATACTTAGTGTATTCAATGTGATAATTCCATATTTTTCTTAATTTTTACAAGTGTAGGTGGCAAGTGAGGATTTTCGTAGAACATAAAGATTGGGCAGTAGAATTCTCTCAAGGCGCTTGGTATGTCCTCATATGTTTCTAGATATCTTTTAATAAAGACTTCGTAATAGACTAATCTTTCTTTTAATTGTAAGGGGTCGTGACCCTACGATATTGACTTGTCTCTAAGATGACTTTATGATGAGACTTAATACTCTCTTATGTTTATAAAAGAGTTTTACTATTATTGAGAAAAGTCTAATTCCTCACGACTTTTCAAATATATGTAATGAACGAATGTTAAGAGGCTTGTACAAGACCTCCAAGAGGTCAAATACACGATGTGACGACTTGAGGGGGGGGGGGGGAGATTGCTCTCGGGTCGTTACAACTAATGAATGAAATCATATTTAAACAACAAAAAAATACTAATTAGCAAGACCCAACAATATTTCAACTCATATTAACATGATCACAACCCAAGAGTTGGGATTTTATCCATGCATAGTAAAGATATCAAAATTTATACCAAAAAGTGTTTCCATTAAATGGGTACAATAGAAAATGTCTTTATACATGCTTAGGATGAGGATTATTCAAGACCCACATCGGATTTTTTGATGTTGGGAACATTGAAATCTTCAAGGTTCAAGAACAAAGACACCCAAAACTGTAAGGACTCAAAATAGAAACAAAATCTAAAAACCTACTTTTCAAACCATAAATACCGATAATAAGCTAAAAATATTAACAAGTATCGATAGTTTTAAAAAATTTCAGTTATGACAGACCACACGATGCAGTTAGTCAAGATCGCCAATCAACTTGATGATCCACCCTTTGGTATAGTTCATCGTCATCTTGCTTTTGCCTTCAACATCTTCGTATTTTGTAACATTGGGAGATTTAATAATGTTTCGTGGAACTGGTTAGTGACACGCTGACTATACCTTATCACCGCTGACTTGATCCATTCCTTCAGAGCTCATCACGCTGAAACATTAGGCAAGATAAAATTCATTTGGCGACTCGCCTAATGGATTAGAAAATTTTTAGGACATCATTTCTTCAATATCTTTCACCTTCCTTATTCCTTTTCGCCCATAGGTATCCATATTCTATCTCACAGCTCAATTCCCTCAAATTAAGGTTTGTAATTAGTTATTTAGACAAAATATACAATTGAAAACTAAATCCATCAAAATATAGTCCTAAATGAGTCCAAATCGTGGACTCATCAACTCCCCCAACTTAAACTTTTGTTTGTCGTCAAGTAATACTCAAGTTCAGCAATTCAATAAGGAAGTCACAAACAATTCTAAACAAGACTGTATCATGAATGTATACAACAAGATTAAACTTTCTCATGCAAGGAAAAATTGGTCACTGAAAGACTCAAGTTGTGACAGACCATTATCAAATATATTCAAGATCACGATACTTGCTTCAAATGCGACGCTCAGTCTCACAATGATGAACAAAATTCATGAATTAACCATATGTTTGTCCATTTTTTACAATTAACCTTCGTTTCAATTTACTCAGGATCAAAAAGGTGTTTTTAATGCTTTAATGGGGCTGAATGCAAAGTTTTTTCATTTAGGCTTGATGAATTTTATTACGAAATGTGGTGCTCACAATACTTCTTTTCTCCTTCTTTGATCATTTTCTTTTTGTCTCGTAAGTAATCCCATTATTTTTCTTTATTTTTTTTCTCTTTCTTTCTTTTTTTATGCAGGGGTTCCATTTTTCTCAACACCGTGGTTTAGGGAGACTTGTCTTTCACTTCTTGACTTGCCTTATCTTTTTCACCACACGCCAACTTAGGATCTTGGCCTAAGTTGGCTACTCAATCAACAACAAATAAAGAGGATTATAGGTAGTTGAATATGAAGTCATGCTTTCTTGTAGTTTAATTCAATGAAAGATAAGTCTCAAGGACTGTTCAAAAAGGGTTCACACACACTCACAAGGTAGGCCACAAAAGAGGTATATGTGAAATTCGTTCACTCACTTTAAAAATTTCCTAAATTCATAACATGAGATCACATCACTTAGTCAACAAGACCAATAGGGAAAACTCGAGGTGTAATCATGCATGGATTACGGTAAGCTCATCATACAAGGTATCGAGAGTAAAGTAAAAAAATACACCACAACTTTACTACTGTGCAATGTTCATCAGAACAAAATCAATTTTATAATTGGCAAATTACAATGGCATGCAAAAAGTTTACACATTGTCTATGAAAATTATTTGATCTCTTCATAACTATGCATTCATGTTCATTTACTTGTGACCACTATTCAAGTAATTGGTATCAATCAAAATTGATACTAGAATTTTCCAAGTAACAACCATATTAAAATACACACAAGAGGTGGGAAAAAAAATTTGACGGGTAAACATTAGTTGCAATTTAATCAAAAGGAGCCACAACTCAAACATCCACAAACAGAAGTTTAAAGCACAATTTTAAACCATAAAAGCCAAATATATACAAAAAATATGAGTCATAAATAAAAACACAAAAGGTAAATATCACCCCACCACTAAAAAACTTATTTGTACTCAAATTCAAATGAAGTAAGAGTATCCAAAAAATAAGGAAGAGAACGAGGTAAAGAACGAACCTTGTGTAAACAGTCACTCCATCTGTGTGCGTGTCAGTAAGTGGTGCATCAACTTATGCCTAGAGTCTCCTCATAAGTACCAGCTCCTTTAGGGACACCAAAAGGTGTGCCAATTATGGAAGCCTATGTAGAAGCATCTACCATAACCTTTTCCATCTCAATTAGTCCTTCATACGAGACCTCTTTACCACAATCATGAATTTCCTCATTTGTCAATGCCCAAACTCAGGCTCAGCTAGCTCAATGAGTACATCAGGGAGATCCACAATCCCAAAGACCATGAACATATAGGTGGACTGCAAATGGTCCGAATCTCTTCTCAACTCAGGAAAGGTGAATTTAAGAGTCGTTACCTCCTCTATGGCCCCTTGGTCTCACTCACATACTGCTATCCTAGTCTCCAGGGCATCAATGAAATTTATTAATGGTGTCACAAAAGTGTAGGTCATGCTTGGAATGGAGGCTTTAAATATAGCAGCCCAACGATCAACAATATAGGCAAGATTTTCCGTTCTGAGTAATTAAGCCTAGGTAACCACAATCATGTGACAACAAAAGCAATAGGTCTAGGTGGCACTGGAAAAGTTGATGAACATGGAATTTTAGAAGGAATAGTAGTAAATAAGATGTACCTGAAGATCGAAGGACTGGAGTAGGCAGATATGCCTTTGCAAGCATGGAGTCTCTGTCCACAACTAGGGAAGGATTCACATGTGCTTCCTTCTTTTCATCCTTCTTCTTATAATTCTTCTTCTTCTTCTTCTTCTTCTTCTTCTTCTCCGCCTAATCCTTAAGAGGCTCAAGTTTGATCTTTTGGATATCAGTGGAGCATGTGGAAAAAATACCCATCTGCACAACTCTGTGATCAAACCCAAAAAAGAGAGGGATGCCTAGCGCTATTTTCTCCTCATGGCCATCCCTTAGTCAATGATCATACCCAAACTTATCTGTTCCCATGCAATGATCGTGCAGAGACATGTTGCTTTAGGGTTACAAAAGATGGAGTCATTCAAAGATGGAATTATCGTGCTGCTGATAAAGACAAAGTAGTACCTCACAACATGTTTGTCCCTTTTTTATTATCAAGACCCCAAGCTCTAAAACTTTGGAGTGAAATCATATATAAGAGGAGCTACAATATTTTTATCCTCTCAAATGAATTAGTCTTCATTTTTTACTAGTGGGAGTCTGTGATGTTGTTCTTGCAGTTCAAGACCGCATATAAAGTAGTGTTGTTACACATAATTTTGTTTTTCGGACTATCACATGATTAACAAGTTTGAATGACATTATTTGCTTCTTTCTTTGTGGAATCAAGGAACTGTAAGAGGCATAGAATACCCAAACCCAGTTTGAATAAATGGGCCACAAAGCTTTGTAAAAATATGAATATGATGGTTCTTGATGCAACTCATGATTTTTGGGTACCTATCAATCACTCCATCAACGGATAGATGTTTTTTCCCCAAGAATTGTTTTCAGCACCTATATTTTAAATCTGTTCATTGACAAAGGAAGTCTTTGACCAAATGGTGCGAGCACCACATCCTGTTCTGAACCTAGAGGAGGAGAGGTGCTGGATTGAGGAGTTTTAATCCTAGAGGGATCATTCATATTTTTGGAACGTAACTCTTACCTTCTTCTTACATCAAGCTCATCATCATCGAAAACTGGAATTTAAGCTCTTGTTGTCACCCTCACTCTCAGAAACAATATGGTAAGTTTCATATATGTGTTA
This sequence comes from Solanum corneliomulleri, assembly GCA_027704805.1. NCBI lineage: Eukaryota > Viridiplantae > Streptophyta > Magnoliopsida > Solanales > Solanaceae > Solanum > Solanum corneliomulleri. The sequence continues at coordinate 104,007 of JAKWIY010002701.1, read as the reverse complement.
AATGTTCGAGGTGACTTCTGGTGATGTAAGTGCCTTGACTTAGCCATTTCTGTTCCCACCAGTTATGGGAAATTATACAGTCTTTTCTTTTGATACGTTTGAAACTTCATTTTAATCCCTTTTGCCTTATGGAGTTGTGACATGATTCATCAGGAAACTTGAGTTTTAGCCATGTCAACAATATATTGTGAAAAAGTTTGAAACAATTAATCAGAAGCACACATATTTAGTAGCAGATAGTCATGCCAAAAGATTCGCTGAGTCGTGAATCTTTTTACATAGATGGATTTTGATCGCTTAATTGATTGGCTTAAAAGCCTTATAATATCGACGATACATTTAGTGGGTGAGGGTTTTTCCGCCTAAAATTATAGTGCAACAACGGTACAGAGTGCAGACAAAGGGCGATAACAAAGACTTTCAGTGAGTCTTCGAGTGACTTATGAGACACTAGGTTTCTCATCGAATGTTACAAGAATCCACAAGGCATACAACATGAGAATTAGATGAACTGCCAAGTGGTTCAACGAGATCATCCCAACTCATCATCAAATGATATATCATGCCTATTCTCAATCCATCTTTCCAAATTCAACTTATTAAACTCCGAAAACGCAATCAAACCATAGACAAGTTAAACTAGCGTAAGACCCATAACATCTATTAGCCTGGATAGTTGATTTCTTTTGGTTCTAACAAACTGGACAACATACAAGCACAACCACACAAAATTCAAATCAAATCAATGCAATGGAGTTCATAAATTACAACAACAATAAACAAGATTTTTTTAATTAAAAGTAAACATTCAAATTTTCTAGGACAATTATAGAAGCCTAGAACACTTCAACAAAACAGAATATGAAAATGAGTTACATAATGCTGGAAATTAAACTCTTGGTTTGAAAAACAAACCGGTTTCTACTAATAAAATTAATTTGAAATACTAGTCGGCGATGAGATCCCAATTTAGAGCACAAATTAAAAACAAAAATTCCTATGGAATGCATTTATATTGAAATTACTAACTTGGCATGAGTATATGAAGTTTAAGAGCGAAGGAAAATGAAGAGTTTGAAACATTAAAACTTTTCGCATTAATAACCATCCAGTTTGCGTCCATTTGGTGACGTTAGTCTTGATCTCCATTTTACTTGCTATCATGCAAATTAATTACTTACCTCCCCGAGTTTTATTGCACCTCTAGTTGATTTATAAATCCAAACGACGGACAAGATCAAGATCGCCAACCATTTTTGTGATTCTCTAAAGGATCCTTATCTCGCTAACCTGCACTTTTAAACACATCATTATTCTAACATACCAAAAAGAAATCATGTAAGGGTTTTAGGTTTCCTCCTGAAAATCGCCTTAGTTAACGTCAATGCATGACACAAGTCACCACTCATTATCCATTATTAGGGTTGTTTCTATTGTCACTAGGTAACCCCAATCATTCGTTTTGGTGGAGATGAGGTACTACATGACTCATGAGTTTTGTGATCATCTTTATAGATCTAGAGTGAGAGACAATCACCTAATTTAGCACATCAATTTCTCCTTCATTACTTCCAACACTTTATCTTTCTTAGTGGTCTTTTGAAGTTCAAATGAAAAGTTTGTACTTTTTCTACTTTTTTTCTATCTATTATGGTATGATGAATGCTAAGGGCGTTCTTAGACCTCTTCGAGGTCAACGACGCCGGTTACATCTAGGGAGTACTCCCAGTCCATAACAAACTTCATATTAAAGCTTGAGGTTGAATATTATCTTACGAATGATGTCTTACAGAATGACGTCTCCGTAGAGTCTTATTCACAATTATAAATCGCGCCACAATTATGAATAAGAGGCAATATGATGCTTAAGAAATTCTCACTTCTTTTGTATTGTTAAGTCGTGCCTCAAGAATATTAGCTTTATGTGTACTTCTTTTGTATTGTTAAGTCGTGACTCAAGAGTCTTATCTTTATGTGTCTATTTATTCTAATTATTTTCTTGTGGATATAGTCTATGGCTACTTCAAGGGTAGCCTCAAGAAGGTTTGAAGAGGACATTGTAAATGCTGGAGTTGCTTCCCAAGGCAACCAAGCTCCTCCACAAGAGAAAGTTGCTCTTGGTGGCAAAGCTCCGATCAATCCATCAGTCATGACGGATGGTGAGATAAGGGCAACTTTTCTAAACTTGACTCAAGTCATTAATACTCAAGCTTAAGTCGTAACTACTCAAGCTCAAACTATGATATCACAAGTAGATCGAGAAGTTTCATCCCTTGTACATCAAAATGCTAATACCATGTCTTCACGTTTGAGGGACTTCACTAGGATAAACCATCAAATATTCTTTGGGTATAAGGTAAATGAATATCCTCAAGACTTTCTAGATGAGGTATAATATCTTGTATGCTATGGGGGTGAGTTCAATTGATAAGGCCGAGCTAGCCGCTTACAAAATCAAGGATGTGACTCAAACTTGGTAAATTCAATGAAAGGTTAATAGGTCTTCGAGAGCAGGTCCTATAAGTTGGGAAGTCTTTTTGAGGGAATGTTTTGATAGGTTCTCCTCGAGGGAGAAAATATAGGAAAACGTTGAAGAATTCATCAACCTTTATCAATAAGGTATGAGTGTTCAAGAATATTCTTTGAAATCCATCAAGTTTTCCAATTATTTTTCGTCTTTGGTGACTATTCCTAGAGATGAAATGAGTCATTTTGTGATGGGTGTTTCAAATGATCTTGTTGAAGAGTGTCATGCGACAATGCTTCATGACAATCTGGACCTTTCTAATTTTAGGTTGAATGCACAATAAATTGAGGTGAGTAGGATTAAGAGGAAAAATAGGATGCTAAGAGGGAAAGACCATATGAAGGAGGTACTTCTAAGGGTAAGTTTGAAATCCAAGAAAAACCAAGGTTTAAGAAGTGATTCTCCAACCATGTTCCTTCTAATATATAAAAGGCTAAAAAGGATAGGGTGCCTAACCCTAGGCCTAAAGGGGGAAAAGGTGGCGGTTCACAAGGTGAGAGCCCTAATTGTGCCAATTATTGTAAAAGGCAGTTGGGTAAATGTCTAATGGGATTGGGAAATTGATGTTATTGTTAAAAGAGTGTCCACATGGTGAAAGATTGTCCCATGGCAACGACTCAAGGAAGGAAGATTAATCAAGAACAAGAAAGCTACCTCAATTACGATGCTCATAAGAAGAACCACTTCTATTATTTCAAATCTAGGGGTGATCAAACATATTATCCCAATGTTGTCACCGGTATGTTGCATGTATTTTAAATAAATGATATTCCATTGTCTAGATCACAGTGCCACTTTATATTTTGTAACTCCTTTAGTGTCTCTAAAGTTTGATGTGCTCCCCAATGTCTTACTTAAAGCTTTTTGGTTTCTACCCTATTGGGTGACTCCGTTGTCCCATATTATTTTCCAATAGTGTTACCTTGGTTTATTTAGTAGAACTCAATATGTTGGACTTTGATGTCATATTGAGGATGTATTGGCATATGCTTGTTTTGCTTAAAATTATTATATAACATGGGTAGTCAAATTGCAATTTCTTAATGAATCCGTTTTAGAATTGAAGGCGAGAAACTTAATTCCTAGAGGTCATATTATTTCATGTCTAAAAGCTTGTAAGATTATTTCCAAGGGATGTCTCTATCATATTGTGAAGGTCTAGGACCCTGAGTGTGAGACTTCTCCATTAGAGTCAATACCCGTAGTGAAGGAATTCTGGAAGTGTTTTTTGATGAGTTACTTGGAATTTTTCTCGAACAAGAAATATATTTTTGTGTAGATTTGATAACGGATACTGAATCCATATCAATTATTCCTTTCCGGATGGCTCCATCCAAGTTGAAAGAATTGAAATCTCAACTCAAGGATTTACACAAGTGTACCTCCATTGGAAACACCGATGTTATTTGTGAAAACGAAAGATGGATCGCTTAAGATATATATTGACTACCTTCAATAGAACAAGGTCACTATAAGAAATAAGTATCCTCTCCCTTGAATTGATGATTTGTTTGACCAACTTCATGAGGCGAGTTACATTTCGAAGCTACATATTAGGTCAGAATATCACCCACTTAGAGTGAGGGTTGTTGATGTTCCTGAAATGACATTCCAAACATAATATGGTCACTAAGAGTTCTTAGTCATTACTTCATTGGGTCTAACTAATACCCCAGATGCTTTCATGGGCCTTATAAATAGGGTGTTTTTGAGATTATCTCAATTCATTTGTAATCATCTTTATAGATGACATCTTGATACATTCCAAGAATAAGGAATAAAACATGAGTCATTTGAGGATAGTTTTTGCAAATGCTCAAGGAACACCAACTCTTTCCTAAATATAAAAGTGTGAATTTTTGTAAAATCGGTGCTTTTCATGGTTTTGTGTCTAGTATGGATATAGAGGTTGATACAAATAAAATGGATGCGATTATGAATTGCCATAGAACTCTAACCCCGACGGATATTCAATGTTTCTTGGGTTTAGCTGGTATTATAGGAAATAGTTTGATGGATTTTTATCTATCACTTCTCTTTTAACTACCCTAACCCAAATGAAAGGAAAGTTTGAATGGACAGAAGCTTGTGATAAAGGCTTCCAAGAGTTGAAAGATAAGCATACCTCCGCTCCGGTGTTGAACTTACCAGGGGTTACCGCAAATTTAGTTTGTGTATTGTGACACTTCGAAAGTAGATTTCAGTTGTGTCTCATGTGACTTATTAAGGTGATAGCATATGCCTCTAGGAAACTCAAGGTGCATGAGAAGAACTAGACAATTTATGAACTTGAACTAGGGGCCTTAGAGTTTGCTTTTAAAATATTGAGACCCTATCTATATGGAGTGCAATTAGATGTGTTCACCCCTCACTGGAGTCTCCAATATGTGTTCACCCAAAGGTAGTTAAACCTCCGACAAAGAAGGTAGGTAGTACTTCCAAAAGATTGTGATATGAGTGTACTTTACCACCCCAGGAAGCTAATTTGGTTGCGGATGCTTCGATTCGGATGTCTATGGGTAGTGTAACTCATATTGATGATAGTAAGAAAGAGTTAGTAAGAGATGTGCATAGATTTACCCGGTTAGGTGTTCTACTTAAAGATTCTTCAAAAAGGGGTTTCATGGTTAATCATAACTGTGATTTATCTTTAGTTGTTGAGTTGAAATCTAAGCAACATCTTGATCCACTATTGATAGAGTTGAGGGAATCAGTTCATAGCAAGTCTAGTGACTCCTTATCCCTAGGGGTAATGGGGTTCTTAGGTATCAAGGTAGATTGTGCGTGTCAGATGTGGATAACTTAAGAAGGAAAATTTTGGAAAAGGTTCATGATTTGCGATATTCAATTCATCGGGTGCCACAAAACTGTATCGTGATATACAAGAGATCTATTGGCTGAATGTTTTAAAGAGGTATATAGCAGAAATTATGGCAAAGTGCCTAAATTGTCAACTAGTGAAGACCCAACATCATATGCCGAGTGGGTTGACTCAAAATATAACTAACCCTACTTGGAAGTGGGAAGATGTCAATATGGATTTCGTTGTGGGTTTGAATTGTATGAGAAGTTAAAATAATTCAATTTAGGTTATTGTTGATAGGTTGACAAAATCTGCCAATTTTATTCCAGTTAAAATTACTTAATTGGCGGAAAAATATGCTAAATTGTATCTTAAAGAGATTGTGAGAATTCATGGAGTTCCATTGTCTATCATTTTGTATAGGGGTACTCAATTTGCTTCTGATTTTCTGAAAGCATAACAAAGTGGGCATGAAATTAAGGTAATACTCAGCACCACATTTCATCCACAAACAAATGGCGGGACGTACCACCTAACCGTAGAAGATATTTTGAGGGCATGTGTCATTGACTTTGAGAGTAATTGGGATGACTATCTACCATTGATTGAATTTTCCTACAGCAATATTTATCACTCAAGTATCGCCATGGCACCCTTTGAAGGTCTTTATGGGAGGACATTTAGATCTCTAATTGGGTGGCTTGAGCTAGGTGATTTTTCTCTAATAGGTCCCGAAGAAATTCATGAGGCCTTGGAGAAAGTCTTTCGCTTAATTGATAAATTGAAGATGGGCAAAAGTCGGAAAAAATCATATGCCAACAATAGAAAGAGGGACCTTTAGATTATCATAGGTGACTTGGTCTATTTGAGGATATCACACATGAAAGGTGTGCTGAGGTCTGGGAAAAACCAAAAACTTAGCCACCGGTAAGTGGGGCCATATGAGATTTTAAAATGCATCGGAAGTGCTTCCTATGAGTTGAAGTTATCCAACAAGTTGGCTGCGGTGTTCCATGTATAAATTCTCAAAAATTGCATAGGCGACCTGGTATCTACCCTTTCTATAGAAGGTTTAGAAGTTGATACTAACCTTGGTTGATATTTTAGACCAACAAGTAAAGATGTTGAGGAATAAGGAAGTAGTTTCCATAAAGTTTCTTTAGAAAAATTATCTTATGGAAAGTTATACTTCGAAGGCTGAGGACGAAATGATATCTCGATATCCTCATCTTTTTCTTTCCTCTTCTATTCAAGGTTGAGTTTAGTAAATCCCTCCTAGTTTTTGTTATGAAGGGTCATAAGTGTACTTGAACTTGTATGATTTCCCTTAATTATGCATGTTCTTGTGAGAATTCATGTTTCATATTTGTCTTTAATTTTATGTTCTTCATACTTAATGGAACTTAATTATATGGTTGGTATAGTTGATTTCATGTGATATTCCTTGTTATGAAATTGATAAAGTATTAAGTGATGAAATGTTGTATGGGATCCTAGTTGAATATGTTGAGCTATATGTGAAGGAGAAGGAGATTCATCCTTCCAAAATATGAAGTGATACAATATGTGTATCTTTAGTAGTTGGTATAGTTGTACATAATGATAAAGCATTTTTGTGTTTGAGAATGGATTTAATGTTTCCTCCTTTGTTTTTTAATTATCATTACATACCATGTGTTCGTTGGGTTTCTTGTCTTGAGTCGTAAATTTCCAAAAAGATGTTTATAATGTCATTCAGGACGAATGTTTCCCAAGGGGGGTATAGTTATACCTTAGAAATCCAATGACCTAAAATAGATCTTTTAATGGAGTCTAATATCTTAAAAGGGGTTAAAATGGTGTCTAGACCTAAACCCATGTAATTAGCTTGGTTAGGAAGCATTAGGGTCTTAGAGTCAAGAAACAACCATGACGACAGGATACTAGTGAAAATGATCTGGTGTGCCTTTAGGTCATTCAAGGTATTTGAAGTGTTTTATGAGGTCTAAATATTTTTAAAATTCTTAGAAGAAATATTAGTACGTGTTTAGGGTCAAAACGCCTTGGGTACGACTCCCCAAAGACCACTCTAGGGGTCCTTGAGTGTAAGACCCCCAAAATGAGTTAAGCTGCCTAAAGACACACATGTTCCTATAAGATTGTCAACATGTTAATTAATTGTTTTAAAGTACGCAGGATTTAATTGAATTCATTTCGAAGTCAAACGTCGAAGAACATCCAAGATGCTCAAAAGATACCCCTTGAGACGTGCATGTGCGACTTGTGTGTTCCTAGCATGTTTGGATGTGTTGCGAGTGTTTGTTTTTGGTGAAACTGGTATAGAATATTCTTTACATGTTAAGGTGTGTATTTAAGTTTGAAACTTCTGGGTAAGACTCCTCAAGAACTAAAAAAGGGCCTTCAAGGAGGACCCAAAGTCTGCCGAGACAACGACCCTCAATCAATGGCCAGTAGGTTCACCTACGCCCCGCCGATGCTGAGGCATCAATTGGAACTTATCTTGGATATTTATAATCTAAATGATAGACTTAAATGTAAATGACGGTGGCCACGAATAGCCCGTCAATGGGCCTAAGGGGCATCATTTTGTGGCCGTCGATGCAGGCTATGTGAACTGCCAAGAACGCTATTTCATTTATGGGGTGCATACGTTCTAACCTACACCTAGGTTGTTTTTTGGTTTTTGGGTGTATTTTTACTTGGTTAAAACGTGACAACCCCATTCCCAATCAATGATTCAAAAATTAGACTTCTCTCTCCTAATATATTCTCTCTAAAAACCTCCATTGGAGATGATGCTCAAGAATAGGCATCGTTATTGATTCTCAAGATTTCTTCATCAATTTTAATTTGTTTTTCTCTATAATGAGGTATGGTGATCCTTCATATCTAGATAACTTCTTACCTTGAGAGTTTTTTAAAATTTTTTCAAAGAGAATTCATGATCAAACTTCTTCTTCAATCTAGCCATGGGTTTTTTCTCAAATTGATTACAATTGCATAATGTTAATGAATTTATGATTAGCTAATGATTTTAATGTGATTTTCAATCCAATTCCATGTTTAACCTATGATCCCTCTCAAACTCGATTTAGCCTATGTATGGCTTTGTGATCTTGATATTATGTAAATTGAATTGTGATTCAATTATGTTAAAATGCTTATATCTACTGTCTTGTATGTGTATTTATGGTGAATTTTTGATGAGTGATCCATGTGGATCAAGGTTTGAATAAGATTAGCCTATACTGTAGTGTCTTGTGATCTTGATGCTAGAATGATTGTTATGTGATTCAATTATGAAGAATCGTCTAACCTACTACCTTCATTGGAATGTGATGATAATTTAGGTGTAATTGGTCCAATGTGAATAGATACAATCGAATTGGTAATTATGGATCTAAGTTCTTCTACCCTATAGATTGATAATGTAATGTACAAGATGTGATCTCAATTCTAGGGTAGACGAAGCATGATTTCGTTTAGGTTGTTATCTCATTAGATGTTGCCCTACATGTATATTGTTGATGAATTATGATTGATGATCATAGCAAGGGAAATTGGTGAGTGATCTATGTTTCTCTACTTTCTAATGAATTGGTGATGTATTGTACTTGTTAGTAGCATGATCTTATAGTGGCTTAGGCATAATTTAGTTTATGTTAGAATAGATCTTTCTACTGCCCTGTGCTTGAATTCTTGATGAAAAATGAGTATTGATCAATTGATTATAGGATGAAGAATTGGTAAGATTGCATACTTTCTTTATTTTTCTATAGTATTGTGGATAGAATTGTCTTTTGATGGGATTGTGTGGTATGATCAGCTTATGGTGGCGGTGTTTATTTCTTGTCAATATATATATATATATATATATATATATATATATATGTATGTATGTGTGTGTGTGTGTGTGTTGATTATGGCCTGTAAGGAAACTTTATGTTATATGAGTGTGTTGTTATGATGATCACACTACGTGAAGCCTATGCCTGGTCTTCTATTCTAGTCGTGATCTAGGTTGTATGACTATTGTATAAGCATGTGCACAACTTTGTTAGGGATAGGTTTAGGTTCTGCCATTGATGAGTTGTGATGTTTTATGTCCCCATACCTATGTATGTGTGATTAGCTGTGGTTAGGAGTCTTAAATGCAAGTATTGAAGTTATATAGTCTCCTATGCTAGTATCTGTTGTGTGGTCGATTCTTGAAAGTGCATTGTCGTCCTAAGAGGATGGCTGCCTTATGGTGTTGTTGATTGTCATTATATGATCATGTTGACCAATGTACACACACTCTCACATTATGCATGCTTACAAGTAGTATATGTTCATGGTGTCTAATGAAAGGGTATTCACTCTCTTATGCACTAATGTCTAATGCTATGCATGTAAAGTATATGTATCTATGAAGGATGTGATTTATCATTAACTAGGATGACTTGATAGGTTTACTAGTATAGGCAAGGGTATGGGACCTTGTCTATGCATTGAACATGTCTTCCTGTACTAGGATAGTTCCTATGTTTTGTTTTTTATGTACATGAATATAAATGCATTATTGTGTTATGAATGTGCATAGTGTCTTAATGTGTTCATATGAAAGGATTTCTCATAAATACACTTACGAATTAAAGTATGAACATGTGTGGCACTAATGTGCTTTGTTAATGGTTTGCTCACACATATGTATACACACATATGTATGATGATCTAGTCAATAAACGGGCTCTTGGAAAGTGTTTCCAAGAGTACCATAAACTAGATGGTGCTTGGATATTGTATGTCCATGTTAAAGGGTTTCTCACATGACTTAGGTTAATGAACTATTATCTATGACCTATGGGATAAGCTTCTAAGGAGTCAATCTCCTAAACCTACATTTTATTAAATAAAGATAATAATGACTTTTCAATAAAGAGAACTTAGCTTATCGCTGAGTGAACTTAGATGAGGGGTGCCCCTTCCCAATATGGGAAGAATTGTTCACCATAGTCCTCACGAGGTGGATAACTACAATGTCTCGATAGGCATAAAGAGGGTTTACATATAAGCCTTCAAGATCCATAACTCTGCTTCACCCATAGGATCTAGCAAGTGATATCACTTAGTATGATAGAATGTGTTAATGTTCAACTTTGGCTGAGTGGAGAACCTTTCTTTATTACAAGTCTTTATAACACCAAATTCCATGATTAGCAACCATGGTCTTAATGTTTGTTAAGGATATAGTTTCCCTAAAGGAAAATGGATAGTGGAAGTAACTGACTAGGACCCTAACTAGGATAACCTAAGGAAAGTTGCTTAGTGTAGAAGGGGGTATATGACTTCACCTATGCATTGCACAAGTAGATCTTGAAGGGAGTTCTAGGAAGGTGTCCGAATGTATATGTATATGCTTATGTTCCTTGTTCATTCCACTGTAGTGTCCTCTATTTGTTAAGATGATATTCCTTTGTATGAGTCCAAATGGATCTATATGATAATGCCTCTCCATAAATGCATAATTTTTGTCTTATTGACTATATGATTAAGGTCTTGCTTTGCATGAATAAAGTTATCTATGTTGCCTTGTTAATGTATGAAGTAAATGTTAAGGCTTGTGGTCTCATGAGAGTTTTACTATGTATGTGTGAGGTTATGGGAATTCACATGTGCATATCACTACTAAACTTAGATTGGGATTCTGAGTAAGATCTTTTAATGTTGTATGTGAACTAAAGTTAGTATTTGCGCATAATGACTGGAGTTTAATGTAATGATATTGTGAGTCTTGACTAAATCTATTTTATGGTGTGTTACACTTCTACGAATATATGTATTTGACTAGTAAAGTTAATGTATGAGTACCCTGTGACCTAAGGGTGATGCATTGCACCAAGTATCAGTAAAGGGTTACTTGGGAAGTTAATAAATAAATGAAATAAGAGTTCACGGTAAAAGGGACATTAAGTCACTATAAGTTACTATAAAGTGGCCCTAAAATGTCATAAATGCAATGTGTGATTTTATATGATAGCTTGACCATTAAATATGCCTATATTAAGTATGTAAATGGTGTATTGTTTTATTTTATCAAATTTTTATGATGTTTTCACAAAAAGACATGATGGATGGTTTCAAGTAAAATGTCCTTTTTAAATGCATGTTATTGCATGGTTGCCCTACTTAGGGTATTCTTGTACTAACTCCATTCTTCTCTACCTTTTTACACAAAGTGTAGATTATGGATACTTAAAGGATGTCTCTATGGTGAGGATCTTTTTATGTGTTACCCAACCTCAAGGAAAAGGGATCCTTAAGTTCAAGGATTTCATGTCATTGTTGTATGTAAAGTTTGTAATAGATTAGTTAATGAATTATGTTATAAGGGTTGTTTCACTAATGTACTCTAATGATGAGTCTAATATGGAAAACTGACTTAGAGTCTAACTATCTAATTATGACATTATATATATATATATATATATATATATATATATATATTCCATAAGTGATGTTCTAGCATATGATGTGCTTGAATGTTCTAAATTTTCTGCTAAATTTACTTATGATAATGAGATGAATAATAACTATGAGATTGTATAAGACCTCTAAGAGCTGGGGGTGCTCCCTGGTCATGACATTGAGGAGGACCCAAACATTGACCCAAAGATGTCAAAAAAGAGCAAGCAAACCACGAGTGGAATTGATGCCCAGTCACCGCACTAACGCCCCGTCAATGGAGGTTGTGAGTCCATTCCTAGATCTATGGATCCTTGTATCCATTTGATCACTCTCTAAATAAAATGACGGAATGCTAAGATGGTCAATTCATGGATTGACGGACCATCAACAATGGGCATCGATTGGGACTGCACAATGGTACAAGACACGACCAAACGAATGGTGCTTTTGAAAATTCCACTCTTGGCAATTTAAATTAAGGGACAATTTTAATTCGTTATTTTAGGTATATTAAAGGATTATAACACATAAAACAAGTGTTTCCACCTCAGAAATCCCAAAAACCCAAATACTCCCACTTCTGTCTATATTTTCTCTCTAACTAAGGACTCCATTAAATAACAAAGTCAATGGTCAAGTAGAACTGAAGAACAAGGATTTTCTTCAGTAATTAATACGTATTGACAAGGTATGGGAAATATTCACTCTTGATACTCCTTTCTCCAAGAGGTTCTTTATATTGAGTTTCACTGTTCTTTAGAATTTCTAGATTCCACTCCAATTTGTGGGTTACCTTTAAATCGACTAATTTGGTCTAGATTTTATTAATAATGATTGTTTGCGAATGATGAAAGGCTTGATGTGTTACCTTAGGTTTGTGACCTAATTCCTTAAAAACCCATGAATGTACCTCTTCTCCTGACCCTAACTCTTGAATTTTGTTGATTGATGATTTCATGTGATGTAATTGAGTAGTTTCTTGTGTAATTTACTAATGTATGATTATTATAATTTATTTGATGGATAAGGATCATGGATTTAGGAGGAAGACTTGAAAGGATTTCTTGGAGGCCATTGGTAAGATCATCAAGGTCATGAACATTCTATTGTCGTGTTCTTGATTTATGTTTGGTAATGTTGATTGATTGAATTATGAATGATGAAATTATGAATGTATGATCATGCTATGAATGTGATGTTTGTGAGATGACGATAGGTGTGCTAATGTGAGGGATTAGAGGTAATTACCATGTACATCTTATAAGTATGTTATAAAGTGATGTGCTCACTCGATGTTGGATTGTGATGAAATGACTTTCTGATCCAAAAACCTATGAGTTATGGAAATGTTCCATGAGGTGTTAAACTCGTAAGACCTATGTTATGAATTGATGTTTTAAAAAAATAATGACATATCAAAAAGGGAAATTAACTTAGCACCAGAAAGATATGCATGATAGAGGTCTCTTAATGAGGAAACTTGACCCAATGTTCTCATGAGATGGAAACTACAATGCTACCTAGCGTAAAGTTGGTTTTTAGTAACAATCTACAAATACCTTCACTATGAAGCCCACATAGGATGCAGCAAGTGGATCCACCTAGATGCTATTATGAATATTGACATCTTACATTGGCAATTGGAATTCCCTATTTTCGATTTGAGGGTTCTACACCAGATTTCTTGTACCACACATAATCTATCTCAGTTACGGATAAGTTTCCCAAAAGAAAAAATAAATGAATTAAAGAAAGAATATGAACACTAACTAGAACCACTAAAGAGGTGTTGCTTAGTCTAGGTAATGGTATTGTAACAAACAAAAGTACCCCCTAGTCGTTACTGGCGTCGTCGTCCTCGAAAAGGACTAAGACTAGCCCTTAGCGTACATCATAGAACATCGTAGGTCAAATATGCAATAAATTTAAGACTTTACGTAGTGAAGTTTACTTAGACTTCTCACATATTATATATAAGGAGTTTACATAGAATCCTCGCTTATGAAGTTTACATAGACTTCTCTTTTATCATATGTAAAACATATAATCGTCTTAAGTCTCATCTCACATATAAACCATGTATATGAGTACAAACATTGGACAAAGCCAATACAAGAAAAATATCCCATTATCGGCTTACATCAATTGTCTCAATGATATAGACAAGAATAAACATCTCTAAACATAAGAAACATCATAGATAAAGTGGAACATGTCAACATCCCCAAACTTGAGGACTCACCAATGGCTTGGGAAAAGATCCAAGTCTTCCTTGCAAATGTCCACGAACTCCTCAACGACCTAAAACTAAAATATTTGGGGAAAAGGAAGAAATACAAGTTAGTACATCACACATAATAAGTATGGCTTCTATGAACAAGAATCATCAATGCAAGACAAGAGGACATTTTAGTCAAAATCATTATTTCTACCAATTTAACTCAATATACGCATATAGTAAACATAGTAAGTCAATACGACATAATACCAACCCAACATGTTGACCACCTAAAAGTACTTTTCCAATGCCAAATATAGAATCCCATAACCCTATCAATAGCTAAATATCACATTAAGAAACCGACTTCATACATACAACATATTCTCATGTTTCATCATGACATGGCTAACATATAAGTACTCCTCATAGATTATCACTATAATAATAATCATAAACATAAAGGGACACTACTAGAACCATCCCTTAGGATCCCACGAGTACAATGTGAAACAAAAGTCCCATACCCTCCGTCACACCATGTAGAATCCTTCAAGATGTCACACCCCGAGAGCACATGGTAGAAGATATGGCACTCTAGAAGTGCAACATGGCGTACATAACCTCTCGGAGGTCTTGTACAACCCTCAAACATGTATACATGTATAAAAAGTAGGGAGGAATTAATACTTTACACACAAAAACATCTTAAAATATCTTTCATATTAAATCAATAAAAAACTCTAAGTCTTAATATATGCAATCCTTAGACTTTAAGAAATGCTTGGGACATTTCCCATACAATCAAAATATAACAATCTAATATCTATTACAATACTTTGAAATAAACAATTCTAAGATAATTATGCCCTCGAGTCAAGTGAGGACATACTTCAACTATGCTTGAATGATAACTAGAATCCAAGATTGCTTCAACGACACCTCTAAAATGCTAACCACACCTTTATAGATTAAAAGACATATGGAATTAGTACAAACACATGTACTAAGTATGTATTAATGCATGAAATCATGAGAAGCAATCATTTATGAGAAACATGCTATTTTTGATTAAAATTTCATAGTATAAGCATAAGAATCACATTTAAGCACCAAACAACACAATTGGAAAACTTTACAACTTATACTCCAATTTAGATGTACATTACAGTAAGGTCACAATGAACATAATGAGCTTAGAGTAACTTCACTGTAACTTCACCAATTATTCACACTTCACAATATAGCATCAGTAACTTCGACAAATCAAACAACCATGAGATCCTTCAACCAAAAGTGATTTTAAGGCTCACTTATGTGAGTAATGAAGCGACCACCCACACAATCCCTTCACACACACTTGAGAGATCCTTTAGACTACCAAGGATAATATCATTCTCACTTTATACAATAACATATATACAATATGACATTGTCCTTCCAAAGGTTATCAAAAGACTTGCTTAAGTAATTTAAGAAGAGGACACCCATACACCCTCTCCATGATTTTTTAAATAATCCTTTAGACTTCCTAAGTTTTGATCATATCGAATCTATAAATTTTACTTTCCTTATCTAGAGTCATTCTTAAGACATACCTAAGTAATTCATGAAGTGACCATTCCTCTGCCCCCTTCTCACCTTAGCTAGGCAACCCTTAAGCTACTCTAAATATGTACTTATTCATTTCCATGCTTTCTAACTTAAGTCATTATCTTTATTACATCATTTAAGAGACATTCATCACATAAGTACAATCAAGAACACCTGTTGGAGAAGACTTAGGGACTCACTCACTAACATCTTAAAAGCCTAATCTGCAATGTCTAGATAACATCTCATACTGACCTAAACTTCATAGAACTTCTCCTACTATTAGGTATCTAATATGATGAAAATAGGTAATAACCGACATACACCATACTAAGTATTCATGGAATCCAGAGTTATGAACCTACTCCGATGGAGGTTTGTTCTACGGTCCAATGATAGACTACAACACACCCTATGTAGGCACATAGTTAAAGAATATGAAGGGTTTATTTGTTCTCTAATGTCATCTTACATAGAGAAACTTCTCGAACCGTACTTAATTGGTGCTAGACTTTGTTCACATAGAGTTTCACATAAAAGATCACATGAAGAGGTTCCATATCTAGTTCATAACGCAATCACATTTCACCTTACAAAAGAAGGTTCACTAAGGCTACCTACAATGGCTAACAGGATAACTCAATGACTTTCCTAAGGTTGATTTCATACCGTACCAGACAACCAACCATAGTCCACCATTCAAAAAATAAGGATACCATTACGACTTTCAACTTCAAGGATATCATAACCTTACATCTAGAAAGAAGGTTCCACATAACAGAACTTCTTAGCAATCTTCAAGATCACATGTCAATCACATATATAAGACTAGGAGGCTTTAGTGTACTAAGTCTAAAAATCATATTTGCATTATACATGTATCAAGTAATAGACACAACTCTACCATACACAGAACATACTATTATAAAGCACCTAGAGCCAAAAAAGTCAACTATAGGTCACCTTATACACAAGTATAGTACCATCAATATAACAATCATAAGACTCACGTAATAATACACTCAAATTTACTTCTCAAATAGAAGTGTAAGTGGTTGTATCAAGTAAAGAACCCAACTATGAGATTGGGGTCAATCCCACGAGAAAAATGATTTAGACATAATTTTAACCTTCTATTACTTCTATTTAGTCAAGTCCTTTCCAAAAATATATAACAAAAAGGGGTTTTAAGTACGAATGTAATTAGCTATTCTAAATAAACAAGTGAAAAGTTCAAAGATTAAATTTTGATCAAGTAATGAAAGTAGCTAGGGCTTAAGTGTTCCCAACAGTCATAACGCGGTAATTCTAGCTATAACAATCCTCTCCTAGATTTTGCAATAAAAGTGGTAAGTTATGTATCCCTAATTCTTTTGTCCGGCAACTATGAAATTTCACTCCGCACCTTGGCCCGGTTACATGTGCGTGCTTTGTTAAACTTCACCTTTACCTTATATTGTGCATCATAATTGATGTTTGGCTTAATTGTTACTTTGCACTAATCAACACTAGCCTATTAGATAATGTATAATAAATATATGTTGATAATTCATTTCTTATTATGTATCACCTTGGTCATGCAAGTATCAACAAGGCTAGTTCTAACGCGTGCACTCGTTAAAAAGACCTCTAAACGAAAGAATTATCTATACATGCAAGACAATATTCTAGGATTATTATTTTAGGTAGTTTTTACCGTCTTAATTACCCATGGTTCCCACAACCCTAACTTGGATTTAGTTACTCATGTTAGTTTGATAAGTATTCATGTACTTACTTTGATGAAATTGAAGAAAATCTAGAAAATTCCTTGAATTAATCAATACTCTTGCAACAAACGATTTAAAAAAAAAATATTTCCCAAAATAACAAGTTCAACAACTAAAACAATACAATAGAAAAATGCCCAAGAGTCTAACCTCAAAAACAAGGTTTTTACCAGTATTTATAATAAAGAAGTCCTACAATAAAAACGAAATCTGTTTAAGGAAAATCTTACCAAAAAATAGGTCTGAGTCGATGACTGAACCGACGAACCGTCGAGGCCACATGGATCATCGAGGCCCCCCGTCTTTCACACTCAGCTTCTTTTTGGAGCTGCTTTCTTCTCCAAATCACTGTTAACATAAATGGACAGGGATAACAATCTGTTGAAAGAAAGATGGTCCATCAATGGCTTTCGTTTCTCCATACTTAGAATCTTTTTAATTCGGGTAGTGGAGCTACTTTTATGGATGATTACGGATATACATGACGCTCCGTCGTAGAGGTGACGGTCCATTGAGAGCCTTCATAGCCCCACACTTAGTCAGAATTTCTCGGTCATCCTTCAGCAATATATCCTTTATAAGACAGTGGCCACCTACAGACCGTCAAAAGTTAAACAAACCATCGATGGCTCTGTAGGTCGTCACTTCAGCAATTTCAGCACAATTCTTCCACGTTTTCATCTTGGAAAGATTTACTACAAACAAAGAGAAAAATACATTCTAACTAATAAAAACGGCGTTTGACACACACTAAACTTAAGGGAAAAAGCATTGAAAGTACCATAAAACAACGGTATATCAACACCCTCAACTTAAATTTGTTGTTTGTCCTCATGCGACGCACTATGAATCATCACAAAATCATTGTACAAGAGGATCCTTATTTTAGTTTTTGCAATCATCTGGCTATCAATCCCAATTATTTTCATTATGTTTATGTATGATATCACTATTAGTCTAGCTCATGCGGATAAGACCATGACACAGACTCACCACACACCGACACCTATCCTCTTTGATCTCTCACTAAGGTATTAATTTTCCGGTATTGCAACTAGTGTCCTCACTTAAAATAACTAGTGTCCTCACTTAAAAATAACATCCTTATTTTTCACACAATGATTTAAGTTTGAGTATAAGGATTATTATTCAACAATCTCTCTCAGAACAACTTCACACCTTATTTATACTTATTGCCATAGGCTTGCCCTTATTTTCACTGCGTAAAGTTCACCATAATAGACTCTAAGGATCACGATAAAACTATCTTAGATTGAAATTAGTCTTGGGGTCAGGTAGAATACATTTAGATGTATTTTAGTGATTTATCCCTTCTTGACATAACGGCTATGTGTTCTTCCTATTCATCGTTTTTCTTTCGCCCTCTATCTTAATTTTCTTGTATTATTTCACCTTGCTATTCTCCCTTATTTCTCCTTTTGTATAAGTGACTCTTCTCTTTTCTTACTTGTATTTTCAAATTAAAAAACTTTTCACTTTGCTTTCATCTTTTCTTGAGTCACTTTTCTTTTGTTCTTTCTCTATCTTTATTCTTTAAACCCCACTTTCCAGAGCATTCCTCATAATAGCCACCCTCAACTCATGGATTTGTCATGAGTCAAGGTACACAATACCCAAGGTTGGGTCAGGGCCACAACAAGTTTGTATTATACATTAGCCACCCACAATTTATGCTTTTGTCATAAGCTGAGGTGCACATGTCAAAGCATGGACCAGGGCCAACAAATTGTTCCCAAAAAAATCACTTGGGGTAAAAAATAAAGGTATATGTTAAGCTCAAATCATTTGTATCAAGAAGGGATTAATTTCATTCGGTTTTCTATTATCTTGGGTAATAATAGGCTATCTTGAACACGGGCCTATTATCCTTTCCTAATTGTCTATCACAACTTACTTTTTGTAGGACTAACAAGGAAAGTTCTAGCGTAGTACCAATGGATGAATATTAAAATTTTCCTCACACTCACTTCACATCTCATTACTCTACCAAATTATCAGACACCTAGTTCGAGTTTTTAGATTTTGGGGTCATGGTGTGGTGTATCTCTATGTCATGAATAGATCCACACATTTAAAAGTTACTATGTCTATTCATGCAAAATTTTCTTTAACTTAGGATACCATTTTGTTTCGCCATCTTGCTTCAGATACCATTTCTATACTATGTAAAAAAGATACCAACATGCTGGTTCATCAAAAAAATAATTAGTCTCTTGGGGAAAAATAACACAGCCAAGAAAACCCCTAGAGAGGATCGTGCGTTGGGCTACTCAGACTTCACCCTAGCACTCACTTTCCTTTTGCCCCACCCCAACAAAAAGACATGCAATTATCCCCAACGCATAAGAGTATATAAAATAGGGTGATAGTTGAAGCAAACTTGAGGCGCAAAGCGCTGACCATCAACATGCTAACTGGTCTAGTTTTCGGAAACCCGCTCCCTCTATAGTAGGAAAACGATCGTTTTTGTCCTCAGCAATAATAAGACGATCAATAGTGCTCTTCTCAGCCTCAAAAATCTGAAGCTAGACGCCCTAGCAGCAGCTCATAGAACCCTGAACTGGCTGGCCTCCTCATCAATCAGTAAAGCTCTTCGCATCCTGCAACTTAGTGCACTCTTTCTTACGTGCCCGAGACTCATCCTCATCTCTAAATTGGTGCCTCTTGGCACGATCTTATGGGGGAGGTGGGGGTACAACAGTGGTGGAGAATAGGGAAGCCAACACAATGTCCTCAGCATGCTCTGCAGAAGGGGCCTCAGACATAGGCACCCGAGCCTGCAGTATTGTATCAAAGTTTGCTCCCAGACTCTCCACAACAGCCTGGAGAGTCATCAAATCCACTGTAGGGTTGGCCGGGCAAGAACCTGCAACTCAAGTTCATCCAAGCACTGGTGGACCTCCATGATCTGCCGCTCAATTTGATTGGAAATCTTCCTCACTATCTGCTCCTCCGCCTCAGAAATGGACCTGTGATCCAAGTCTAGATGTGATGCAGAAGTGTGGACATTTGGGACTCTAATTTCTGGATCCTAGCAAGCGGGACCAGTGCACAAGAAGGAGTCAAGCGGGAAGAGCTCGGAGCGGTGCTAGTACCCGAGATAGACTCATTGAAGGTGTTGTTCGTATGCTCGGATGGAGCCGAATTAGCCGCTAAGTGTTGATCTACCATGGACGCCGGGTTCTCACCGAGCGGATTCAAATCTAGACGGGGCCCTCTGTGGTGATCCAACTCATTGCCCTCATCCCGAATGAGGCCGATATCTACTGTGCCGGATGGGGTGTTGATTACATCAATGTTCCACATGGCACTCCTGCAGACCGACAAAACTCAAAAACCATGCACGGGAAGGGGTAAGTAGTAATGGACTTAAAGCCGCTCTCATGCATCACCGCCTGCAAGAGTCACGCGAAGTCCACCTCGAAACCTGCAACTATGGCAACCATTAGCACTCCACGATCCCTAGTGACATTGTTATCAACAGTAGTTGGGGAAAGGCAATGTCGGACTAGTAGCCATAAGATTTTGGCTGTTAAGGTGAGGTTAGAATTCTTGATGCTCCCCTTGGTCTCCAACACCCAATCAGAAGCCTCACTATTACGACACGAGTCTACACCCAGATGATACTAACATCATTGACCTCTTAGAAGTCACATACCCTACTTACATCATTCTTACTTCATCTAGGTTAATTTTAGCGGAAACATTGAAAATTTTGGTTTCTTATTATGCATAAAGGTCATTGTACTTACATTCATAATGTTCCGAATAAACCATATAAAATTAAAATTATTAACTAAACGAAATAGTTCAATACTACATTAAATGTATAATTTCCAAAATGGCATCAATACAATGTCTGAAATAAAAACAGAAAGAAACACTAGTGGAACATACTTTACTAGCTCCATCCTATAACTAAGCTAGAATATAAAGGGCATGAATCCTCGAAATCATTAAATCCTACCAAGTCCAGATGAATGCTCCACGTCTAGATAGTTTAAGCGTCAACCTATAGCTCTTGTATCCACCTGTGCCTGCACCTACAACTGTAGAGTTGTACAGGGTTACTACACACTTGTACTAAGTATGGGTATATTAAAGAACACACCAAGGACATTAATGATTAATAATAGCTCTTCCCTAACAACATGAATATGGAAAGTCAAGTCAGTGGATTTGCCAAATTGGGATTACGATAGTTTTTAAGCTTTCTAATTTTTTGATTAAGAAAGTGAGTGAACTTCCCAAATTTTTATTGGGAAAGTCTTGCCATGCGAGTAACATGCATCATCATACTTATCATATTGCAAAGAACACATAAAATCTTGCACATAGAACATAAAAAATTGCATATAGCACATAGCATTTTGCATATCATTCGTTCATATGCCATGAGACTTTGGAATCATGGATTTGACATCAATAATTCCTAAAAATAAGTGCTCAACATATGGAACCTCAACTAGGGAGCCTTTATTAACAAACACAGAGTCTGCTTCATTTTAACTTGACAAAAATTAATCAATTGTGGCTATAATTTTTTCTAAAATTTTCCAGCACCTTTTTCAACAAGTTACACACTAGTTCTTAGGGAAATTTCATGGTTCATTTTTAATGTTTTAGGTGAATTTTTATGAATTTGTTTAGCCAAGAGTTTCTCACTCAATTCAGACACATAAAATTTCATATGAACATCACAATTCACTTAAGTTTGTGCACGTACAAATACAAGAATAATACATCATTTTTTAGCATTAAATCCGAGGGCTATGGGCCATAGTTCACATTTTACACACACTTTCACATAGTTCAGAAAACATGGTCTATCATTCATACAATTTCAAACATACATTCATGAACATATTTGTCATGAAAACACAACTTATGCATAATATCTACCAGCAAGCATATCCAACCTAAGAATCATTGGGAGCTAGTGAAAGGGACATGCAACGGGGAAGAACCCAAATTTTCGACTTAATATCTTTAACCATAAGGGGTCTCTTAGGAAAGGGACCAAGATATAAGAGAACCCGTACCTTTTTTAACGTTCAAACCTCGACTTTCTGCCCAAATAACTCCTCCAAACCCTGTCCAACACATAAAGTTCAACACCAAACTCGTGGAAAACCTTCTGTTTGCCTACGTGATCGATTAGTTGTTTGTTTAGAATTTTTGTTTGTGAATTCTTCAATTGTGAAGGATTTTGGTTTACCTACTGTTCTTGAAGTTATTTAGCAGAGATAATCGTAAAAAAAGAGAGATTGAACGTCAGAGTTGAGAGATAGACGTAAGAGAGTGGGAGTTTCATTAGGCTTAGTGTCTAGTTTAGGAGATAGTCAAATAAGGTTTTATCAAATAAAAATCTGATTTACCTTTTATTTTAAATTATTTAATTAATAATAATTATTAATTAATTACATTAATTTAACAACTTAAATAAAAACAACTTAATTCATTGCTTTTACCTTGGTTCGAACCTGGGTGGAGAAAGACTTCACTTCAATAGCCCATTGTCGGTCTCTCGCCCCAAAATGACCCTCCACCTTATAATTAAAAAATTAATTCTATATTTTGGGTAATTAAGATACTACCCTTAGCCTGAAAAGAGATCATTTTAACCTTCACCCTCCAAAACTATGATTTTCCCTTTTTATGTCTAGTAAAGACTCATTAGACTAAATTTTTGTATTCAAGAGCCGTACATCGCTGGACCCAATCTTTTCTAGCTGAAATAATTCTCCATGTTTGTTGTCTTGGATGTCATAAGGGTT
Source organism: Solanum corneliomulleri (assembly GCA_027704805.1). NCBI lineage: Eukaryota > Viridiplantae > Streptophyta > Magnoliopsida > Solanales > Solanaceae > Solanum > Solanum corneliomulleri. The sequence goes on along the minus strand of JAKWIY010002701.1, from coordinate 80,852 downwards.
CCGAGGTCTGGTTCTACGCGCATTAATCAGTGTGAACCCTGGTCTAATAGTAGAACTTCTAGACACATTAAGGAATACTTATCATATCCATTTTTAGAATTGTTACATTATCCCCCCCCCCCAAGGAACATTCTTCCCTGAATGACAATACTAAATATTTCTCGTAATACCAAACAGATCATAAATTAGTTACTATACATAATCAAGCAATAGCAATAAAGAATGGAGAGATAAGGAAACTTAGACTTAAGAGTAGGGAGTCTAACCTCAAGAGCATAAAAGATGTGGGTATCGGTATCTTATACCGGACTAGCCCTCGCATGTAGCCCCCTTAACAAGATGATTCCCCCACAATACCTTCTCTGTGGAACTCTTATTGTTCCTTAGCCTCTTGACCTGTCTGTCGAAGATCTCAACAGATACCTCCTCGTAGGACAAGTCTTTATCGATCCCTAGACCCTTTAGAGGTAAAAATGATGATGGATTACCTAGTCACTTCTTTATTATAGAGACATGAAAGACTGAATGAACAGAAACTAGCTCCGCAAGTAATTCCAACTCATAGACAACCTCACCCACATGCTAAAGGATCTCATATTGACAAACATACCTCAGACTCAACTTCCCCTTCCTTCCAAACATCATCACCCCCTTCATAGGTGATATCTTCAAATAAACTTGGTCACCAACATCAAACTCCATGGGCCATTTTCTTATGTCTGCGTAAGTCTTCTACCGACTGTAAGCAGTAGCCAACTAGTCCCTAATCACTCTAACTTTATCTAAGGCCTCATGAATGATCTCAGGACCCAAAATCAATGACTCTAAAACCTCAAACAGCCCAACTGGAGACCTAAACCTCCTACATACAATTCCTAAAAAAGTGTTATCCCAATGCTGGAGTGATAGCTATTATTATACGAGAACTCTATCAAAGGCAGATGGTCGTCCCAGCAACCCTTGAAGTCAATCACACACGCCATCACCATGTCCTCCAGTGTTTAAATAGTGCGTTCTGCCTGCCCACATTCTTAGGATGAAAGGCAGTACTAAGCTTCACCTTCATGCCTAAGATATTCTAGAAGGATCTCTAGAAATATGAAGTAAGCTGAACTCCTCTACTTGAAATTATAGACCAAGAAATTCCATGCTATCTCACAATCTCATCAATGTAGAGTTGCGCCTAATCCTCATCCCTGTAAGTAGACTTCGGAGGGATAAAGTAGAGAGACTTGGTAATCCTGTCCACAATAACCCATATGAAGTCATGTTGTCTCCTATTATTCGGAAGATAAACCATGAAGTCCATATTAATGGCATCCCATTTCCAAGTTGGAAACTCAATAATCTGAGTAAAATTGTCAGGCTTAAGATTTTCTGCCTTAACCTATTGATAATTAGGACACTTGGACACATAATCTGCAATGTCCTTCTTCATTCCATCCCACCAATAAATCTTTTTCAGATCATGACACATCATGGTTGAACCTGGATGTATGGAATATCTTGAACCATGGTCCTCTGAAACGATCCTGGTCCGCAAATTATCCACATGTGGTACACACAGCCTGTCCTGGTACCTAAGTATGTCTTCATCTAAAATAGCAAAAGACTCATTCATCTTAACCAACGCTGAGTCCTTCAACTCCATCAACACAGGATCAAGAAGATGACCCTCCTTGACTTCAACTACTAAGGATGATTAAGAACTAGGACGAACTGAAACACCCCCACTAGTAGAGTCAGCCAACCACACACCCAATCTTGCCAGCCTATAAATATCTTTAACCTATTCCTTCTACCCATCCTCAACGTGGACTATACTTCCCATGCTCATCCTATCCAAAGCATTACTAAAATATTAGCATTACCTTGATGGTAGTGGAAATTCATGTCATAGTCCTTCAACAGCTCCAACCATCTTCGCTGTCGTAGATTCTACTGTCTTTGTGAACATGTACTGGAGACTCTTGTGGTCTGTGAATGCATCCACATGCACCCTATAAAAGTAATGCCTCCACTACTTCAGTGCAAACACCACAACTGACTATTCTATGTAATCAGTGGGATAATCATTTTCATGAACCTTGATTTTTCTAGATGTAGAAGTTATCACCTTACCACCCTGCATAAGAAAACAACCAAAACCAACCCTATATGTATCACAATAAACAATGTAATTCTGACCCCACATAGGCAATGTAAGCACAGGGGCTGAAGTGAGTCTATCCTTAAAATCCTTGAAACTCTTCGCACAAGCCTCCATCTATTCAAACATGGACTTCTTCTTAGACAAAGTTGTCAGTGAGGCAGCAATGGAAGAAAAACCCTTCATGAACCTGCGATAATAACCCGCCAATCCCAAGAAGCTTTGACTATCTGTGGGAGTAAGAGGTTTTGTCTACTTCTTAACAACCTCAGTCTTCCTTGGATTTACATCCACACCTTTTTTAGACACATCATTACCTAGGAAGGTCACTGATCTAAGCAAGAATTCACACTTGCTGAATTTAGCATACAACTTGTATTGTCTAAGAACCTGTAAGTTTAGTCCAAAATGTTGTTCATGGTTTTTTTTGGCCTTAGAGTAGATGAGAATGTAATCAATGAATACTATGACAAATGAGACAAGGCATTCATGGAAAACTCTTTTAATGAGATCCATAAATACAATAGGTCCATTCGTGACACCAAATGACATAAGTAAAAAACTTTTAGGGACCATAACGGGTACGAAAGGCTGTCTTTGGAACATCTTCATCCCTAACCCTGAGCAAAAAGTACGCTGAACGAAGATCAATCTTCTAGAAGAAACAAGACCCTTAGATTTGGTCGAGCAAGTAATCTATTCTTGTAAGTGAAAACTTATTCTTGATCGTCACTTTCTTGAGCTGTCGATGATCGATACACATTTTAAAAGTTCCATCTTTCTTTTTCACGAACAACACTGGAGCGCCCTAAGGGGATATGCTCGGCGGAATGAAATCCTTATCTGTGAGATGTTTTAACAACAACTTCAACTCTTTGAGTTCAGTTGGAGCCATTCTATAAGGAGGAATTAAAATTAGTTTAGATCAGCTCCTAAGTCGATAACAAAGTCAATCACTCTTGGGGGAGGAACTCCAAGCATATCATCAGGAAATATATTTTGGAACACATTCACTATAGGCACTGAGTCTATGGAAGGAATGTCATGATCTAAATCATTAACAATCACAAGATGACACAATAATACATTAAATATCATTTATTGGCTTTAAGGTTTGAAATGAAGGGATTACGATGACTCGAATTATACCCCTCCCAGACTAGTTTTTCTTCATTAGGTAAATGAAATCTTACAACCATATTATGAAAATCCTAGAAAGCATAAAAACTATGAAGCAATTCCATCCAAAGAATAACATCAAAATTATGCATCGGTAACTCATCCAAGTCTACACACATAGTATTACCACATACAACTATTGTGAAATCCTTGTATACTCTATATGTTCTTACATTTTCTACTAAAGATTTACTAACAACTATAACATCATGTAGAACTTCAGCCAATATCTCAAAAGTTAAAGAAAGCAAAGGAGTTACAAAGGAAAGCGTAGACCCTTGGACGAACTTCAATATCCTTGGTTGGAGAGTCCCTTCTTAAACCTAGTCTTATCCCCGATTTCAGTACTACTATTCCTTGAAAAATTCTTTTCCGCTTGCCTTGACTTTTTCCCTGCCCTAGTATGCTTCCTCTTATTGATTTCCTGCACTTGTTGGACATGAACCATAAGCCTTGAAAGTACCATGTTGGCATGCAACATTCCTACCCTACACTCCTCCTTAAGATTCTCAGCAATCATAGAACTAGTGTAAATGGTAGTATTCATCCTCGTGAAGTTCCTTAACCTATTAGCCATGGTGCTGGAAGGTGGGTTCTTTATGGAAACACCTTGTTGCTATTTCTTGACTGTTATAGCCTGAGCTTCTAAGGAGATGGCTTTTTCCATCTTGTAACAACCCTAAAAATTGATATACTAAGTAAGGCTTCATGTGTGTAGAATGCCAACGATTAGACTGTCTACACACGGATTGATTCGCGTAGGACCATACCTTGGAACCCTTTCTACATCCAATCCACTAACAAGAGGAGTTATTTTATCTAGGAAAGGTTGGGCCCAACCATGTAGGACTCTCGAATACAAAGATTTACTCAAAGGAGTCTTTACCGGACTTAAAAAAGGAATCTTATGTTTGGAGGGTGTAGGGGTAAACTTGTCTTTTTTAAGGCTAAGGGTAGTTTCTTAATTACCCTAAGTATATAATTAATTATTTAATTAAAAAGGTGGAGGGGCATTTTAGGGAGAGAGGGCCGAAATTGGGCTCTTGAAGTGAAGTCTTTCTCCACCCTAGTTCGAACCTAGGTGGAAGCAATGAATTAAATTGTTTTTAATCTAAATTGGTAAATTTATGTAATTAATTTATATTTATAAATTATAGCCGATTTAAAATAAAAGGAAACAGATTTGTAATTATTAAATAAAACCTTATTTGATTAAATCCTAACTAGACTCCTAAGCCTAAGAAAACTCTGGTCTCCCAGACTCATATCTCTCTCACGTCTCTATCACTCTCACTCACGTTTTTCTCTACCAAATAAAGTACAAAAAACAGTAGGTAAACCAATGTTCTTCACACTTGAAGAACTCACAATGAAAATTATAGACAAACAACTAATCAAACACGTTAGGCAAATAGAGGGTGTTTCCGTCAAGTTGGTGTTGAAGCTATTTGATTTGGACGTGTATTTGGAGGGGTTATTTGTGCATCAAGTCGAGGTTTGAACGTCAAAAAAGGTATGGGTTATCTTCTCTCTTTTTACCTTACCCAAGAGACCCCTTAAGGTTCAAAATATTATTTTCAAAACTAGGATTGTTCCCCGTTGCATGTCCTTGTCACTTGATCACATTTAATCATAGGTTGGTTATGTTTGCTGGAAGAAAACTAGGGATGAAACGTGTTTTCCTGATGATTATGTGTTTCTATTTATTTTTGGAATTATGTGACTTATGTTGATGTTTCCGAAAATGTAACTACGTGTGTGTGTGTGTGTTGCCGTGACTATTGTTCATGGTTTAAGACTTCAAATGAAATGATAGTTCTTTATATTTTATGTACACATGTTGATGTAAATGTTATGTTCATATGAGTTGAAATGTGGATGATTTGAGGTATAATCTCCTGTCTAAACGAATGCATAAAAATGCACCTAAAACGTTCTAAATGCACTACGAAATTCCCCAAAGAACTAAGGTGTAACTTGATGAAAGGATGCTGAAAAATTAAAAGAAACTTTCCAGGTTCTAGTGGTGAAATTAAGTCATCAAATAGGGTTCAGAATGTTGAACAAAAATAAATTAAAACAAGTGAGGTCATGGAGGATTGAATCATGAAAATAAAAAAGTAAAAAGAAATGTGGTGAAGGGGATTCGAACAAAGGTATTGGCTGGAAAATGTAACTTTAAAGAAAAAAAATAAGGAATGAGAGGAGTGGGATTTGAACCCACCACCTCTCAATCAGATTTAAGGAAGAGTACAAGAAAAAAAAATGTGAGGCGGGGAATCGAACCCACGACCTCTAGGAAGTGATGAAGAAACATAGGAAATGAAAGAAAAAAGATGTGACGCTTGGGAATCGAACCTAAGACCTCCTAGGCATATTTATGGATAATAATTAAAGGAAATTAAAGAGGGGCTGTGGGGGTTGGAATTCACAACCCCTCGGCCAAAGGAGAGAAAATTAAATGCATTGAAAGTAAAAAGTAAATAAGGTTGCGCGGGTTTGATCCCACATCCTCTTAGTTCCATTTAAGCGAATAATGAAGAGAAAAATTAAGTTAAAAATAAATGAAGGAATTAGGGCTCGAACTTGGGTCCCAAAGACTTATTGATAAAACCAAAATGAATAGAAAAATGTAAGTGTTGTTCAAGAGATTTGAAAACCGGGTTCCCTTGCCCAATTTTGTATTGACACGTAAGTCATACATGAGTTAAATGTTCAAGAAAAATTCTGCCTACTTAGATAGAAATCGAGATCTTGGCATACAGACTAGATGTATAAGTCTTGTACTACATAATCGTAGGATGATATGAGTCACTTAAACGAACTATAAAAAATGAAGCATAATGGCTTGTATGTATAGATCCATAAGTCTAGCATATGTTTCTATGTAAGTGAACCTAAGATGTATGTAATGAAATGATGAAACCCTAGAAGGGTTAAGTACAAGTGTAAAATACACTAAATGGCCAAGTGCATTGGCCTATAATGAAATAAACAATGAAATTATGAAATGAACAATGAAATAATGAAATAATGAAATAATGAAATCATGAAACTCTATAAGGGTTAACTAAGAGCGTGAAATACACTAAATGGCCAAGTGTATTGGCATATGAGGAGATGAACATTCACGTAAAAAGAGGTGAGTAATTATGAAGATCAAATGTGCTATTGTTCATGAATGTGGTGACAATATTATATGAGGTTAATGTAAAAGATTAGATCAATCTCAAATAAGCCTAAGTAAGTTTACCAAAACATACTTACCTATGACAATATAAAGTTAACGAAGAGACTAGTCTCTATGAAAATTCTAATGAAAGTATTGAGATTAACAGTCTTACTACAAATGATGAGACGAGAAATCATTTATTGAGCTATGATGTCCTCATGCTAGATGCCAGCTTCAATTACGTATGAATTGAATTTAATGGAACATTATACTGAGCAAGGATAGACTAGCATTGTGCAGGGATGCCTTCTTTCGGGCAGAGCGAAGGTTCACGTATTTCTCATGATAGGAAACTGTTCGGCTTGTCAAATATTGTTCTCCTTATATATCCTAGTCTTTGAACCTATGCTGCTAATATAGGGTTCTGGCGGGGTTCAATTACCATGTACGCTAGCATGTTTTTGGTCACTTTGGCGGCTGATTTCACCTCTTTTTGGTCTCGGGTTTCACTACACTGGAATTCATTATGCTCACATGATATCATAATGATCTAATGAAATAATGTCTTATGTTAGAAAACATGTAAATGAATAAGTACCTAATCTAGAGTGACTTTATGAATTTCGTATGTAAAGTGTGAAGGAGGATTAAGGGGTGATCTTTTCATGTGTAATATAGGGATGTCTTGATAATGACTCTAGTTAGGGAAGTTGGTTGATAGTTTAGGCATGATTCAAATTGAGGAAATCTTAAGGATTATTTAGATAACCTTGAAGAGAGTGTATAGGTGTTCTCTTCTTGGAGTACTTAAGTATGTCTTTTGATACCTTTGGTAAGGAGAATGTCATATTATGAATGTTACGTGTTTTTTGTGTATTGGAATGCATGTGTCTCATTATGATTAGTCTTGAGGATCATTTTGGCATGCTTAGAGAAGGTGGGTTTCTGTTTATATTACTAAAGTGAATCTTAGGATAGGTTTTAGTGGGGAATTAGATACTAGAAGATGTATAAGGTGAAGCTAAGAAACTTCACGGGGAGAGTGAAGGAATTCACTCTAACATTGAACTAGCTCACTGTTAGGTTTCTCTTAAAATGAGATAAATTGTCCATGTGATTTCTTTTTTGTTTTTGAGGTGCTAAATGTTGTTTTTACGCTATTATTATGATATTTAAATCAAAAGATGAATATTTTTAATAAATCTGAATATTCATGATTTTTATGCATTATGTCATACTTAGTACATGTGTTTGTACTAATTCCATATATATATTTCTATCTCTATAGTAGTTGAAAAGTGAAGAACATCGGGAATCAAGTCTATGATTATAGCAATCATTCATGTGAAGTTGAATTTGGTCCTCTCTTGATACGAGGACATAGTTATGTTAGGTTTCGTTAATAATGAAGTAATGTAATTGACTAAGTATTTTTATATTTTAATTTATAGGGTCGTGTCCCAACTATTCTCGTGTCTAAGTTTTGATGAGATTGAGACTGACTATTTCCTCTGATTTCTAATGAAAGATATTGTTAACGATATTATATTATTTTGTTAAAAGTACTAAAATTGTACTACTTTCATTATTTATATGCGATAAACAATACGAAAGGGCTTATACAAGAGCTCCAAGAGGGCAAGTACGCTAGTTGCGACCAATGAATGCCGAAACTTCTAGGGTATACATGCGGGTAATGACAAACATTGTATTAGATCATATGTAATTAAAGTAGTCTTTGGAATCAAAAAGTCTCATCAAGTCACATCTATGAGAGTCTTGTTCATTGGTGGGACTCATGACACAACAATAAATGAGAGGCTATAGGACGCTAGAGTTTCCCTTTTTTCTACTTTTATGTCATGTCGTAGAGAAAAATGTTATTAGTGTTCTTTTCCTTTTATTTATAGGAGATGACTTTAAAAAGGATGGCCGTTAGAATGTGGGAAGAGGAAGGAGTACATGAGTATGTTCCTCAAGGGACTGAGGTCTCGGTGAATCCCCTTGATATGAATTATTGAGAGATTAGAGAGACTTTGCTTGCTTTAGACCGAGCCATGACTACTCAAGTGAATAGTATTATAGAGCCTATGGTGAATGTGGTGGAGAGCACGATGACCTATCAGTTCAGAGACTTCTTGAGGATAAATCCTCCTATCTTTCTTGGTTCTATGGTGGGAGAGAATCGCCAAGAGTTCCTCGATGGTGTTCACAAGTTGTTGAGTATCATAAGGATGATTGCTTGGGAGAAGGCGGAGTTAGCTTCGTATGAAATGATGGAGGTTGCTCAAGTGTGGTACACTCAATAAAAAGATAATAGGTCAGTTGAGTTGCGTACTATAGAGTGGGAGGAGTTGAAGAAGGCTTTCTTGGATAAATATCTTCTCCATGTGAGTATGAAGGTAGAGGTTAGGAAATAATGGACCTTAATAAAGTCAAAGTTGATGTTGAAGAGTCCAAACATAGGAGAAGTTCTCGGAATTCGACCAGGAGCATGAGGACTTTAAAGAAGGGTAAATCCAATAAGCAAGGTCAATTTATGTGTAAGAAGAGGGATCCAATTCAAGAAGGGTCTAGTGTTCTTAGATTCATGCTTGAGGGTAGTAGTAGTTCCCAAGGTGGTAAGCCTACTTGTGTCACTTGTTGGAAGAGGCACTACGGGGAGTGTCAAGTGTGTACTGGGAATTGCTTTAATTGTGGTAAGGAAGGACATAAGAGGAGATATTGTCCTATTTTTTAGACTAAGAGAAAGGAAGGCCAAGTAATTTCCTCCTAATACTTTTGATGATGATGACGGTAAGTCCTAGTATTCTCTTTTGTTTTATGAATTCGTCCAAAGTTGGAGAGTATTGTTAGTAGATGGGCTAGAAAGTCACTGAAGCATGTCACATGGGCATGGTGTTTAGGAGTCTTATTGGAATTGAATTTCATTGGTTCCTTGGATTGTGCATTTTAATGAAGTTATCATTATTTCGTAGAATGTCTTTATAGTGTTTTATATTGCATACTAGCATGTTTCTATCATCAATTACCTAAAAGATACATTTTTTAAAATTTGAAGCATGTTCACTGTAAAGAAATTGCCAGTTCACTGTAACATTTTGCAAATTGACTAAATCATTCTTTTGTTAAAATTTTTAGTAATGTGGTTAGAACTGATGTATACGAGCATAATAATGAATATAAAATGGGTTTTTGCTATTTGAAATAAACGATGTGAGTTATATGGCGTGATGAGTTATAGAATTTATTCTAGTTTCTTGTTGTGTTGTGAATTATTTGATTATGTGAAATTGATGTTTATTTTAGATGTTTGTATTGTATAAAGGAGTTATGTGGATTGTTTGAAGCTTCTAGCTTAATCTCTATTCTTGAAAGTATTCAGAGAGTGGAAAGTGTCATTCGAAGACGAATGTCATCCAAGTGAGGGAGATGGTAATACCTCAAAAACAACTTAGTTGAAATACATCTAAAAATGGTTATGATGAATTTATAAGGTACTAAAATGATTTATAATGTTCTGAAAAGTCATTTTCTATGATTTTTGGTCAATCAGAAGTCAAACATCAAAGGACGACTAAGACATTCGACGACTAAGTCATTTTTTAGTGCTTTATATATAATTTGATGTGGTTATGTGTGATTCATGATATTATGAGGTCCTTAAAATATGTTTATAATGTTATATATAGGCATTATGTTAATTTTTGTGCAGTTTGAATGTCAAACGTCCAAGAATGTCCATATGTTTGAACGGTTTGCCTTGAAACGACCCGGTGTATCTAAGCATGTTTCATCGAGTTTTATATGTTTGTTGTGGATGAAATTGATATTGGATATATTAAACTCGTATAATAACATATTTGGGTTTGAAAATTCCGGTTAAAAGTCCCCAATGACCAAACACGGGTCCTTGAGGATGGACCCTTTCCTTGATCCATGGCAGCCTAGACGAGGCCCCAGTCGGCTGAGGCTAACAACGGCTCGTGGGCCTGTAATTTCCCCGTCGATGGGTGTCGTGGGTCTAGACTTATACTAGCAAGCTCAATCTCCCAAATGCAACTCTGTGAATCAAACAAGAGATAGCAAGGATGGTTCATTTGTGGACAAACAATCTGTCGTTTGGCCAGTCGTTAATTGCACTATCAACTACGCAGCTTACTGTAAACTATAGGGGTGAATTTACCAATTCACCCTACATCTAAATAATACTTTGGGAGGATACTTAAGGTTTTGTTTGATATTTTAAACACCTACATATGTCCTAAATACATGGATGAATTCATTTCTTCATAAACCAAAACCGAAATTCTCTAAGAAATTCTCTAGAACTTCATTGAGCGAAAACTCAAGAAAGAGCTTGGATTGGAGATTTGAGTGGGTTTTCTTCATAAATTTCGTGGATTAACATCATTGCTTTATGGTGTTTGATACTTGAAACTCAAATAATCAAAGAGCCCATAATCGAAAGAGCATTCTAATGTTTTCCAAAGATGAACTTGTCCAATTTTATGATATATTAATGGGTTCTTGCATTTAATGTTTTGAATCATTATATATTGATTATATTGATTTTAATTAGATGATTTGAACTATATTAATCTAAATCCCATGTTATTTATGAATCCAAGATTTTGACTACGTTATGGTTGACTTGATATTGATTTAATGCTTATGAATTCTATAGTACTTTTCTTTAGGCTACGTGAACATGTAATAATTGTATTCAATTTATGTATAGGCAGTCATAGATTGATAAATATATGTTTAATTGACATGGATTTGTTGCGTATTATAGTTTTTGTATTGAATTCATGATCATGGAGATGGGTAAGGGCCCATTGGTATTTCATTGATGGTTTCGTTAAGGATTAAAGTTGAAAGAATGAATTGGAGGTAATCTTCCCTAATTATGTTTATTTAATGTAACATAGCTCTTGAATTATGTTGTTATTTGTATGGTCTCCATATGGTGGCGATGCTATGTGAATGATGTGGCCTTTTCGGTGTTCTTTATGTATTAGGATGATCATGGCCTGGTCGGCACTACTTCAAGTTTTATGATGATCTGAGTCTTTGATTATGTGATGTTTGATCATTCCTAACTACATGTTAAGTAATGTGATTATTCTATTGATGTTATTAGGTGATCATGTTAGACTATTACTATGTCCATATTCTATAATCTTAGAGTTGATGTATTCTTATTCCTACCGGGCTATATTATTCTATGGTTGTAATATTAATGATGTTAAATTAGTTTATAGTATATAGATGATTATTGTCATTGATATGTGCTTCTAGAATGATATTCTATATGTGATAAAGTGAAGTATTGGTGTGTCTTGTGTGCTAAACTTGTGTCCCTTACTTTATAAATTTATGAATGTGAATATGAGATTTCTTGACTTAGAATGACAAATCCTCTTAGTCTTGTATGTATGAATGATATGAGTCCTTGAATGATTCTAAAAAGGTCCTTTATGTGAAACGTTGAACCTATGGTATGGTTATGAACCTTGAAATAGAAAGTCGTAATGGTATGCTTCATGTAGTGAATGGTGGTCTTTAGATTAGTTGGCAGGAAAGACATCATATCATCCATAGGAATGTCATTAAGCTATCATCAGCGCAAATGTAAGGCAGGCCTAGGGGACCTCTTTGGTAGGATGAAACTGATTGGGTTATGAACTAAATATGAAACCTCTTCATGTGATCCTTAATGTAAATTACTCTATTTTGACAAAGTCTAGCACCGAGTAAGTATGATAAGGAAAGTAGCTATAGTGAAGCACGAGTCTAGAGTAAAAAGTACGCCCCTCATACTTCTTAACCATGTGCCTACATGGGATGTGTCCAAGTTCTACTATTGGCAAGTATAAAACCCTATATCGGAGTATGTTACAACTCCAGATTCCATTCTTTGCTACCATGGTCTATGTCAATTATTGCCTATTCTAATCTTATGGGATACCTACTAGTATTTGAGAAATCTATGAATTTTAGGTGGTGGTATGGGACGCTACCTAAACATTGCACCCTTAGGCTTTCAAGATGTTAGTGAGAGCCCCTAGGATTTATCCAAGACCATAACTTGAATATCCTCGATATGGTTTAATGTCTCTTAATGAACTAATGAAATAATGAATTATGTTAGAAGGCATGGAAATGAATAAGTACCTAATCTAGAGTGACGTTAAGGATTTCCTAGGTAAAATGTGAAGGGGGAATAAGGGATAATATCTTCATGTCTTATCTAGCAAAGTCTTGAGAATGACTTTAGTAAGGGAAGTTGGTTGATACTTTAGGCATGATCTAAAGTTAGGAATTCTTAAGGATTATTGAGGTAACCTTGAATAGGGTTTATGGGCGTTCTTTTCTAGGAGTACTTAAGTAAGTCTCTTTATTGCATTGGTGCGGAGAAAGTAATTTTATACATGTTATGTGTTTTGGTGTAATATAATGTATGTGTCTCATTATAAGTAGTCTTGAGGATAATTTAGGCATGCTTAGAGACGGTGTATGGGCGGTCTCTTTCTGTAGACTTAAGTGAGTATTAGTATAGATTTTAGTATGGAATAACATGTTAAAAGGTGTCTAAGGTGAATTTGAGAAACTTCAATGTGACAATGAAGGAATTCACTGTGACAGTGAAGGAATTCACTATAACATTGAATTAGCTCACTGTTAAGTTTCTCATAAAATTGTGATAAAAAGTCAATTCTAAGGTGCTAAAAGTTGTTCTTATGCTATTATTATGATATTTAAATCATAAGATAAATATTTCTAATAAAGTCCATATTCATGATTTTTATGCATTAGGTCGTACATTGTACATGTGTTTGTACTGATTCCATATATATTTCTATCTCTATAGTGGTTGGTAGATTAATAGCATCGGGAATCAAGGCTTGTATTATAGCAATCATTCAAGTGAAATTGAATTATCTCCTCTCGTGATTCAAGGGCATAGTTATGTTAAGTTTCATTAATAATGAAGTATTGCAATAGACTTAGTGTTTCTATATTTTGATGTATGGGGCCATTTCCCAAGTATTCTCGAGTATAAGCTTTGATGAGATTGAGACATAGTATTTCCTATAATTTTTAATGAAAGATATTATTTAAGATATTCTAATGTTTTGTGAAAATTCTTAATTCTGCACTACTTTGCTTTAAGTAAATGCGATGAACAATATCAAAGGGCTTGTACAGGACCGCCGAGAGGTAAAGTAAGTTAGTTGCGACCTATGAATGCCGAAACTTCTAGTGTATACATGAAGTTTGTTAAAAACATGGTATTAGAACATAGGTAATGAAAGTAGTAGGTAATGAAAGTAGTCTTTGGATTCAAATAGTCTAATCAAGTCACGTCTAGTAGAGTCTTGTTCATTGTTGGGACTCATGACACACTCTTAAACATGAGGCTATATGATTCTAGAGTTTCCCTTCTTTTCTACTTCTATGTCGTATCGTACAGTAAAATGTTATGAGTGTCCGTTTCTTAAGATTTTCCTTGTGTTTATAGTAGATGACTTCTAGAATGATGCTCGTTAGAATGTGGAAAGAGGAAGTAGTGCATGAGGAAGTCCCTCAAGGGAATGAGGTCTCGCTGGTTCCCCCGGGACATGAATAATCGAGAGATTAGAGAGAATTTGCTTGTTTTAGTCCGAGCCATGACTACTCAAGTGAATAAGAGTATGGATCCTATGGTGAGTGTTGTGGAGAGCATGATGACCTCTAGGTTCAGAGTCTTTGTGAGGATAAATCCTCTTATCTTTCTTCATTCTATGGTGGGAGAGAATCCCAAAGAGTTCTTCGATGGTGTTTAAAAGGTGTTTAGTATCATAAGGTTGATTTATAGGGAGAAGGTGGATTTAATTTCATATCAATGAAGGGAGGTTAATAAAGTGTTGTACACTCAATGAAAAGATAATAGGTCGGTTGAGTTGGGTCCTATAGAGTGGGAGGTGTTAAAGAAGGCTTTCTTAAATAAATATTTTCTCAATGTGAGAAGGAAGGTAAAGGTTGTGAAGTTCTTTGACCTTAGTAAGGGCAAGAGGGATGTTGAAGAGTCCAAACTTAGTAGAATTGATAGGATTTTGAAGAGGAGCATGAGGACTTTTAAGAAGGGTAAATCCAATAAGCAAGGTCAACCTATGTGTAAGAAGACGGCTTGAATGCAAGAGGGGTCTAATGTTCCTAGATTCATGCTTGACGGTGGTAGTGGTTCCCTAGGGTGTAAGTCTAATAGTGTTACTTGTAGGAAGATGCACTATGGGGAGAGTCCAGTTGGTACTGGGAATTGCTTCAATTGTGGTAACAAAGGACATAAGATGAGAGATTGTCCTATTTTTTAGACTAAGAGGAAGGAAGGCCAAGAAATTTCATCCTAATACTTTGGACGATGATGATGGTAAGTACTAGTATTTTTTTTTTTTATGAGTTCGTCCTAAGTTGGGGAGTTTGGTTAGTGGATGGTCTAGAAAGTCATAGAAGCATGGTGTTTAGGAGTCTTATTGGAATTGAATTTCATTGGTTCCTTTTATTGTGCATTTTAATGAAGTTATTATTATTTTGTAGAATATTTTTATAAGATTTTATATTGCATACTAGTATGTTTCTATCATCAATTGCCTAAAAGATACATTTTAGAAAACTTGAAGAATGTTAACTATAATGAAACGGCCAGTTCAGTGTAACATTTTTTTAAAATTGACTAAATCACTCAATGGCTAAAAATTGTTGTAATGTGGTTATAACTGATGCATACAAGCATAATAATGAATGTAAAATGGATTTTTGTTCTTTGAAATGAAGGATGTGAGTTTTATGGCATAATGAGTTATAGAATATATTCTAGTTTCTTATTGTGTTGTGAATCTCTTGATTATGTGAAATTGATGTTTATTCAAGATGTTTGCATTGTATAAAGGTTTTATGTGTTTTGGTTTTAAGCTTCTCGTTGAATCTCTATTCTTGGAAGTGTTTAGAGAGTGGCAAGTGTCATTCGAAGACGAATGTCGTCCAAGTGGGGGAGATTGTAATACCTTGAAAATTACATAGGTGAACTAGAGCCTAAAATAGTTGTCATGAATGTATAACGTCCTAAAATGGTTTATAATGTTATTATAAGTAAGTGTCTAAGAGTTTAGGTTAATCGGCAGTCAAACGTTAAAGGACGACTAAGACATTTGACGACTAAGTCACCTCAGTGCCTTATATGTAATTAAATGTTTTTATATGTGATTCATGAGCTTATGAGATCCTTAAGATAGTTATAATTGTGTATTTAGGCAGTGTATCAAGTTTATTGATATTTTAAGGTCCGACGTCCAAGAAAGTCAATGATGTTTGAATGGTTTGCCTTTAAATGACCTTGTGTATCTATGCATGTTTCATTGAGTTTTACGTGTTTGTTTTGGATGAAAATGATATGGAAGATCCTAAACATGTATAATAACATATTTGGGTTTGAAACGTCCGGGTAAAAGTACCCAATGACCAACCAGGGCTCCTTGAGGAAGGACCCTTTCCGTGAGCCATGGCTTTCTAGACCAGGCCCCAATCGACTGAGGCTAACAACAGATCGTGGGCCAGTAAATGCCCCGTTGATGGGTGTCGTGGGTATATACTTATACTAGGGATCTCAATCTCCCAAAGTGAAGTCTCTAAACAGAACGACGGATAGCAAGGACGCATCATTAATGAACAAACAGTCCGTCGTTTTGCTAGTCGTTGATTGCACTATAAACTACGCAACTTACTGTAAACTCTAGGGGTGAATTTACCAATTCACCTAACATCAAAATAAGACATTTTAAACATCTATATATGTCCTTAATACCTAGATGAATTCATTCTTCATAAATCAAATCCCAAATTCTCTAAGAAATTCTCTAGAACTCCATTGAAGCCAAAACTAAAGGTAGAGCTTGGATTGGAGAATTTAGTGGTGATTATTCATATATTTCGTGGATTAAAATCATTGTATTATGGTTTTTTATCTTTGAAACTAATATAATCAAAGAGCCAAAAATCAAAAGAGATTTTTAAAGTTTTGTAAATATGAACTTGTCTAATTTTATGATCTATCAATGGGTTCTTGCATTTAATGTTTTGAATTATTATATATTGATTACATGGAGTTTAATTAGATGATTTTAACTCAATTAAGCTAAATCCCATGTTATTCGTGAACCCTAGATTTTGACTATTTTATGGTGACTTAATATTTGTTTAATGCTTATGAATTCTAGAGTACTTTTTTATGGGCTACGTAATGATGTAATAATTGTATTCAATTGATGTATAGACTGTCTTATATTGATAAATATATGTTAAATTGACCTATATTCATTGAGTATTTTAGTTTTTGTATTGAATTCATGATCATGGCCATGGTTAAGGGCCTATTGGTATTGAATTGATGGTTTAGCTAAGGATTGAAGTTGAGAGAATGGACTGGAGGTAATATTCTCTAATTATATCTATTTAATATAATATATCTCCTGAATTATTGTTTTATTTGTATGGTCTACATATGGTGGCGGTGTTATGTGAATGATGTGGCCTTTTCGGTGTCTTATGTATTTGGATGATCATGGCCTGGTCGGCACTACTTGAAGTATTACGATGATTTGAGTATTTGAAGTATGATCATACCTAACTACATGTTAAGTAATATGAAAGTATGTGATTAGTCTATTGAATTTATTAGGTGATCATGTTAAACTATTACTATGTCCTTATTGTGTAATCTTAGAGTTGATGTATGACTAATACTACAAAGGTATATTAGTCTATTGTGGTTATAATAATAATGTTATAGTAGTGTATAAGATTATTTATAGATGATAATGGTTATTCATATGTGCTTCTAGAATGATATTCTATACGTGATAAAGTGAAGTATTGGTGTGTCTTATGTGCTAAACTTGTGTCCCTTACTTGATAAAGTATGAAAGTGAATATGACATGTCTTGACTTAGGATGATAAATCCTCTTACTCTTGTATGTATGAATGATATGAGTCCTTGAATTATTTTAAGAAGGTCCTTTTTGTGAAACCTTGAACCAAGTTCTATGGTTATGAACCTTGAAATAGAAAGTCGTAATGGTATTGTTTCATGTAATGAATGGTGGAATTAAGGTTAGTTGGCTGGAACGACATCATATCATTCTTAGGAAAGTCATTAAGCTATCTTCATATCAATCGTAAGGCAGGCCTAGGGAACCTCTTAGGTAGGATGAATGATATTGGGTTATGAACTAGATATGAAACCTCTTCATGTGATCCTTAATGTAAATTACTCTAGTTTGACAAAGGCTAGCATCGAGTGAGTATGGTAAGGGAAGTATCTCTAGTGAAGCACGAGACTAGAGTGCAAAGTACACCCCTCATACTCCTTAACCATGTGCCTACATGGGATGTGTCCAAGTTCTACCATTGGCAAGTAGAACACCCTACATCGGAGTAGGTTACAACTCCAAATTTCATTCATTGCTACCATGGTCTTTGTCGATTATTGCTTATTCTCATCTTATGGGATACCTACTAGTACTTGAGAAATCGATGAAGTTTAGTTGGTGGTATGGGACGCTACCTAAATATTTCACCCTTAAGCTTTAAAGATGTTAGTGAGAGCCCCTAAGCCTTCTCTAAGACCATAACTTGAATGTCCTCTATGTGATGAATGTCTCTTAATTATCAAATGAAATAATGACTTATGTAAAAAGCATGAAAATGAATGAGTACCTTATCTAGAGTGACTTTAAGGATTTCCTAGTTAAAATGTGAAGGGGGAATAAGGGATAATTTCTTAATGTCTTATCTAGCGAAGTCTTGAGAATGACTCTAGTAAGGGAAGTTGGTTGATACTTTATGCATGATCTAAACTAAGAAAGTCTTAAGGATTATTGAGGTATACTTCAAGAGGGTGTAAGGCGTTCTCTTGTAGGAGTACTTAAGTAATTCTTTTTATAGCCTTATTAAGGACAACGTCATATTATACATAATACGTTTTTTGGTGTATTGTGATGTTTGTGTCACATTATAAGTAGTGTTGAGGATCACTTAGGCATGCTTAGAGAGGGTGTATGGGCAGTCTCTTTTTGTATACTTAAATGAGTTTTAGGATAGGTTTTAGTATGGAATTAGTTGTTAGAACGTGTCTAATGTGAAGTTGAGAAACTTCACTGTAAAAGTGAAGGAATTCAAAGTAACAGTGAATAATCTCATTGTTAGGTTTCACTTTAAGATGTGATAAATTGTCAATGTGATTTCTTATGTGTTTCTAAGGTTCTAAATGTTGTTCTTATGATATTATTATGATATTTAAATTAAAAGATAAATACTTCCGATAAATGTCCTTTTTCATGATTTTTATTCATTTTGCCACACGTAGTACATGTGTTTGTACTAATTCCATATATATTTCTATCTCTATTGTGGTTAGTAGCTAAAAAGCATCAGGAATCATTGCTTGGATCACAACAATCATTGAAGTGAAAATTGAAGTACGTCCTCTCTTTATTCGAGGGCATATTTATATTAGATTTCATTATTAATGAAGTATTGTAATAGACTAAGTATTACTGTATTTTGATGTATGGGCCGTGTCCCAAGTATACTCGTGTCTATGCTTTGATGTGATTGATACTTAGTATTTCCTATGATTTCTAATGAAGGATATCATTTAAGATATTCTATTGTTTTGTGAAAAGTTTTAATTCAACACTACTTTGTATTATGTAAATATGCGATGAACCATACGAAAGGGTTTGTACAAGAACTCCGAGGGGTGAAGTACAACCTATGAATTCCCGAACATATAGGGTATGCATGCGGGTCGTGACACCTTCTCTAACCGGCCTCTCAACCATCTATTTGTCATACTAAACATGAGCAACATCATTGAGTTTATAGGCGGCTAGTTCCGCCTATTCTTTAGAAGACACACTGATAGCATCAAAAACATTAAACACTTCATCGATGAACCCTTGTGGGTCCTCCTCTACCTTAGAACCATAGAAATTAGGGGATTCATCCTTTTGGAATCCTTAATCCTTGAAGAGGTAGTGTTAGCATTGGGATTCACATGCACCCTTGAATACTTAGCAACTTTAGTATCCAACACATTAGTCAAGATATGAATAGAAGACCATATCACAAGTTTATATATAGCCCCTTCTTCAATAAAAACTTGGGGGTTTTCAGAAGCTTAAAGGGGAACCGCCTCATTTTAATTCTCCTCCTCAGCCCTTTGAGCATTGTTCCTCCTTGTATTCATTGCCTATAAACACAATAGCAGAATAATAAAAAAGGACTACATAGAGTTAAGACTCTTAGGCACGACTAAGAAATAACAACAGAGTAAAGGTTCCTAAGAATCACATAGCCTCTCATTCATAAGTGTGGCGCGCTTCAAAATTGTGAATAAAACCCTACATAGACGTTGTTTAGTGAGATATCAATGTTAAGATTACTCAATATCATGCTTTGATACCCAGTTTGTAATAGTCCAAAATACCCCTAGTCGTTTTTGGTGCAATCGTCCTCGATGAGGACTAAGACTAGACATTAACATACATCATAGCGCATCATAAGTAAAATATGCGGAAAATTTAATACTTTACGTAGTGAAGTGTTCTTTGACTTCTCGCTTACTATATATATGGAGTTTACATAGACTCCTCTCATATGATGTTTATATAGATTTCTCTTTTAGCATAAGTAAAACATATAACAGTCTAATGATTCATCTCACATATAAACCATCTATAAGAGTACAAACTTTTGGAAATAGCCAATACAAGAAAAATACGCTATTATAGTCTTAGATAATTGTCTCAATGATAAAGGAAAAAATAAATATCTCTAAACATAAGCAAAATCATAGTTAGAGTGGAACATGACAGCATCCCCAGACTTCAGGACTGACCAATGAATTGGGAAAATATCAAAGTCTTCCTTGAAAATGTCCACGAACTCCTCAACAGAGTGATCTTTAAATTTGTGGGGATAAGGCAGAAATATGGGTTAAGACATCACACGTTTTAAGTATGCCTTCAATGCCAAAAATTCATCAATGCATCAAAAAAGGATAATTTAGTCAAATCATACGTTCTATCAATTTAACTCAACATTAACATATAGTAAACATAGTAAGTCAATACGACATAATAACAAACCAACATTTAGACCACAAGAGTAATACTTCTGCAATGCCAAAGCTAGAATCCTATAACCCTATCCAAAGTTAAGTATTACATTGATGTACTGTTGTTTTATGGTACTTCCAATGCGTTTTCCTTAAGTTTTGTGTATGTCTAAGGCTTTTTTGTATAAGTTTTAATGTGTTTTTCTCTGTGTTTGAAGGAAAAATATCAAGAACTAAAATGCTAAAAATATGCAAAAATGTGCAGAAGTGATGATCTACGGAGCCACAGACGGTCCGTCGACCCTGTGACGGTACGTATATGATGATCGTCGACTGAAGGTTCAAGAAACATAAATCAAATCGGGGAAATTTGATCAAGTGTGGGACTACATAAGGAGTAACGGTTTATCAATCCACTGACAGAGCGTCATTGCTAACCGTCGATGGTAACAAAAAGTAGTCCAACTATCGGGCTCTAAGAAACTACTAAGTATGGAGGAAAAGAGGCTATCGACGGACTGTATTTCCACTGACAGACCGTGCTATTGGTTTTTTGATGGTAATAGAAAGTGTTGAAAAGTGGAAGCTGAAGAAGATTTGATGTATGGACAGACGGAAGTTGTCAAAGGTCCTTCGTTCCATCGACAGACATTCAGTAGGGTCATTGATGGTAGATGTATTTTTGACAGTTTTTTTTCCTTAAATAGAACTCCTTTTTATTTTAGGTCATTATTATTATAAAGAGGACTAAAAACCTCGGTTTTTTGGTTAGACTCTTTATTGTTTTTCAGATTTGTGTTATTGGAAGTTAAACATTGGTTTTGGGTAAACACTTTAATTTTCCGGAATTGTTTCTTCCAATATCTTAGTGAATTCAAGTGATATATCTGGGTTTTCTTCAAACTCGTTAAAGTAAGCACATGATTTGTTGTTTAAATATTACGAATTGTGTAATTCTTAGCATAGATAACTAAATCCACAACTAGCTAACAAGGTAAAACTAGCTAAATAACAATTCTAGTATACGTTCTTGCATGTAGTTATAATTTTTTCGTTTAGAATTACTTTTAACGAGAGCACACGTTAAAACTTGCACTATTTCTACTTGCTTGACAAATGATGTAGTTTATAGGAAAAATATTATCAACATAGAATTTAGTATATATTATCGAATAGGCTAGTTTCAGATTGTGCAATGTAGTAACCTACTCATACTAAATATGATTCTTAATATGAGGTAAAGGTAAAGTTTAGTAAAGTAGACACATAGCTTGACCAATGTACGGACTGATATTCTCTAGTTGACGGACAATGTAATTAGGAATACATAACTTATCACTTTGCGTGCAAGATACAATGAAAGAATTTTTTTAGAAAGGATTACAATTTTATGAACCATTGAAAACACTTACACCCTAGTTTCTCTCATCTCTTTATAATCTCTAATGTTATAAACTTTCTATTTCTCTTATTTAGAAAAAAATTAAACATTTTTGTTACACAAAACCCCCTTTCCAATTAATTATTTTTGGAAATGACTTGAATAAATAGATGTTATCATAGATTGAAGTTAAGTGTAAACAATTTTCCTCGTGGGATCGACCACAACCGAATAATTGGGTTATTTAGTTGATATGACCGCTTATACTTCTTTAGGGAAGTATAATTTGAGTGTATCAAATTTTGGTGCCGCTGTCGGGGAAAGTGTCTTTAGGATTAACTTCATATACATTACAAAATTTTAGTATAAAATTTCATAATTTTACTTTTTCATTTTTGTTTTTTTTTGTCTCTCGTAGGTGTAGCTTTCATGTATGCTAAGTACGCGAAGTCCACGAGAACCAATACCGTCACTTGATCCTGAACTAAATCATACACTTCGCAGAATGAATATTCAAAATAATTCTTCTTATATCGATGAAGATATCAATCGTCAACCTCCTCTACCGGTTGAAGCTCATAACCTAGTGATAGTGGATAACCCTTGTGAGGGAACTATAAGGAGGCAACCTTTTGCCCCACGCCCTTAAGAATACAATAGGGGAAATGTTATCATCACTTACTCTGGTGGGCCACTTGTTCAACCTCCTCTACCACATGTTAATTCTTTCATGGTAATTAGTAGCTTAATGTAAATTCTCACTGCTAGAGGATTGTTTTCGGGGCTACCATTTGAGGATCCACATGCTTACACGCCCAAACTTAGGTCGGTGTGTAAGAGTTGTGTAGGGAGACATGACTTTGACATGGATGTCATTGGGTTACGAGTTTTCCCTCTCTCAATGACAGGAGATGCTGCTATATGGTTTACTAAGCTTCCCTATAACTCGATATATACACAGAACAAATTGAAGGAAGTGTTCTTAGCATGTTACTATCCGGTGTCTAAGAAGCTTAATCACAAAGATAGAGTGAACAACTTTGTGGCATTACCAGGGGAGTCAGCAAGCAGTTTGTGGGATAGGTTCACCTCATTCTTCAGAAGTGTCCCAAACCAGCACATTGATGATGAGTCACTGAAAGAGTACTTCTATCAGGAGCAATATGATAATAATAATAATAAAGCAGTACTTGGTACAATTGCAAGTGTTTCTTATGTGGAGTATACTTATGCAAAGATCATTGAGAAATTAGGGAAAATCTCCCAAAATTATAAATCTTGGAGCATAAGGAAGTCGGATATAGGGAGAAACACTTTGGCACTGCAAGCTTCACACAACCCAGCCGCCGATGAGATTTTGAAGAGATGACTCGAATGAGAACTGAGCTTGGGTTGGTGTTAAAACATGTCACCGAGGGTGAAGAAAAGGTAAATATGGTCGACTATTTGTCAAACTACCACCACCGGTTGATGAGTACTACTATGAAGAAGATTCTTATGCAGTGAATGAGCAGATGAGGGGTTTCTCGCCGAACGCCCAAGACTCCAATTCGTAGAATTGGCGCCAATCCAAGACTCCAATTCGGAAATAAAATTCGCAACTATGGGAATTACAATCGAGAGGGTCACTATGTACGAGATGACAAATAAAATTATGAAACAACTTCAATCAGGGCAACTACTACACCAGAAACGATCGGAGTGGGCCCTATGTTCCACCTCAAAATAGGAAGTTGCTTCTTGGGATGGTGGAGGTAATATAGAGTGAGTTGAGGATATGTTGAAGAAGTTGATGATGAGGTTTGATGCTTGTAATGAGTACACCAAAGAGTAGAGAGGTGATTTAGTGAATATTGGGAAAAAGTTGGATGCACATGCAATCTCAATTAAGCACCTTGAGTTGATAATCGCCCAATTATATTATACCGTGAATCCACGCCAACCACGTACTCTTTCTAGCAATACCATCAAAACTCCAAAAAATCATTGACATTGTATGGCAGTCACTACTCAAAGGGTTGAGCAAACCAATGACCCACCTATGTCATAGAATATGAGATGAGAGGAGATGATGTGGTAGATGAAGTTAGTGGTGAGTTGGTAGACAATTTAGGGAAAGAAGCTGAGATACCCCAAAAGGTGACTCCCATAACAAGATCACTATATCCATTTTTATGAAAAAGACCAATGATGGTAAATATTGGCGTTCTATTACTATGTTGAAACAACTTTCCATCAATGTCCCTTTGATGTGGGTTCTTGAACAAATGCCCAGTTACGCAAAGTTCATGAAAGATATGCTCACTGAGAAGAGATCGGTTAGTTTTGAGGATGATCATCAGATGCAACAATGTAGTGCTCTTTATACAAGGTCTCTTGTGCAAAACAAAGAAGATCCGGGTGCTTTCACTATTCCATGTACAATCTGGTTGTTACACATTACTAAAGAATTATGTGATCTTGGGGCAAGCATAAATCTCATGCCTCTCAATATTTACAAGAAGTTGTGTTTTGGTGACCCATACCCCACTGTGTAGTGGCTACTAATGGCCAATCGAATTGTGAAGAGGCCTATTAGGATACTCCATGATGTCCTATTGAATTTGGTGTCATTTATTTTTTGGACAATTTTGTGATTCTTGATTGCGAGGTGGACATTGAGGTGCCCTTTATTCTTGGGAGGCCGTTCCTTGCTACTGGTTGTGCCTTAGTTTATAAGGAGAAAGGACAAATAAAGTTTTGGTTGAACAATGAAGAAGCAACTTTCAATATTTATAGATCCATGAGGCAAAGTGGTGAGCTCCAATCAATTTCTGCGATATCCTATATGGTTGAGAGTTCATCCGAGGTACAAATACAACAACGTCTTGGGGACGAGGGACTAGCGACAATGATCATGAATTTTGAGAGTGATTGTATTGAAGAGTATGGGTCATTGGTTACGGCACTTGATTGAGGTGATGTTTGGTTCAAACAAAATAAATTTGATTTAGATATGAAACATCGCGAATCTCTACTCGTGAAACCAACTATTAAGAAGGCCTTGAAATTGGAGCTTAAGGCTCTACCACCTCTTGTGACGTATGTTTTCTTGGGGAAAAGTGACACTTTGCCGGTAATTATTGCAACAGATTTGAATATTTAACAAGTAGAGTGTTTGGTTGAAGTATTGAAGAGGTTCAAGAGAACTTTTAGGTGGACTATTGTGGATATTATTAGGATCCCTCACGGTATTTGTTCACATAAATATAAATCATGCCCAATCTTAAGCTTAGTATTGAGCACTAGAGACGTTTAAATCTACCTATGCAAGAGGTAGTGAAAAAGGATATTAATAAGTAGTTGGATGCAGGAGTCATATATCCGATTGCCGATAGTAGTTGGGTATGTCATGTTCAGTGTGTGCCAAAGAAAGGGAAAATGATTCTGGTCCGTAATGAGAAAAATGAGCTTGTTCCAATGAGCCCGGTGACCAGAATAGATAGTGTGTATGGATTACCGGAAATTGAATTCATGGATTGAGAAGGACCATTTCCCTATGCCCTTCATGGATCAGATGTTAGATAGGCTTGCAGTAAAGGGGTGGTATTGTTTTCTTGATGGTTATTCAGGTTACAACCAAATCTTTATTGCACCGCAAGATCAAGAGAAAACAAGTTTTACTTGTTCTTATGGAACTTTCGCGTTCAAGAAGATGCCCTTCGGGTTGTGTAATGCACCGACTACTTTTCTGAGATGTATGATGTATATATTCTCCGTTATGGGGGAGGAAACCATTGAAGTATTTATGGATGATTTTTCTATTGTTGGTGACTCGTTTGCTCATTGTTTGAATCACTTGGCCATATTTCTAAAAAGATGTGAAGAATATAACCTTGTGCAAAAATGGAAAAATGTCATTTTATGTTAAAATTGTGTATTGTATTTGTCCATCGCATCTCAGAGAATTGTATAGAGGTTGATCGAGCTAACGTCGAGGTGATAGAGAGACTTCCTACACCCATATCTGTAAAAGGTGAGAGGAGTTTCCTTGGGCATGCTGGTTTCTAATTGATGTTCATAAAGGATTTTTCAAAAATTGCACATCATATGTGAAAGTTACTTGAGAAAGGATGTAAAGAATTCCACTCATATTTGCTTGGAATGTAAGTTAGTGCATACTGATTATTATGCCTTGAAATAATTGATGTCAAAGAAGGATGCGAAACCAAGGATTATTATATGGGTATTACTGTTGCACTATTTGACTTTGAAGTGGTAGACATAAAAGGGACCGAAAATCAAGCTTTCGATCACTTGGATAAATTAGTGGATGTAGTTATGCGAGAATTAGTTGAAAAGGCTAAAATTGATTCTACTTTCCCTGATGAGCATGTATTGGCCGCTTCTCAAGACTTGCTTCCATGGTTCGCCGATTTTGCAAATTACAAGGTCAGTGATTGACTTATCAATTCACGAAAGGAAAAAGTTCATTCATGATGTTAAAAAGTTCTTTTGGGATGACTAATATTTATATAGGAGTTGTGCTGATGGTCTTATTCGCCGGTGTGTGTTGGAAGTTGAGATGTTGAGTTTTTTGGAGGCATTGGACTCATCGCCTGTAGGTGGGCATCAAAGTGGTATCCGGACTGCCCATAAAATCTAGCAATGTGGCTACTATTGGCAAACCATCCACCAAGATGCTCATGAGTTCACCAATGCATCTGATAGGTGTCAAAGAGATGGAGGTATTTCTAGAAGGAAAGAACTCATTTAAATCCCATTTTGGTATTTGAGGGTTTGATGTGTGGGGCATTGAATTTATGGGCCCTTTTATGAGTTCTCATGGGATGAAGTACATTCTTGTGGCTATTGAATTTGTGTCAAAATGGGTGGAGTCCATAACATTTTCAAATAATGAAGGAAAGAGTGTCACCGCGTTCTTAAAAAAGAACATATTTTCTAGATTTGGCACCCCAAGGGCCGTTATTAGTGATGGGGGATCCCACTTTTTCAACAAGTTTTTCAAAGGGTTATTAGAAAAATATTGGGTTCGCCAGAATGTGGACGCTTCTTACCATCCTCATACTAGTGGGCAATTTAAGGTATCAAACAGAGAAACTAAGCAGATTCTAGCGAAAAGGGTTAATGCGAGTAAAACGGATTTGTCAAGGAGGCTTGATATGTTTTTTGGTAGTACATGAGAGCATACAAGATTCCCATATGTATGTCTCCATACAAACTTGTATATGGGAAGGCTTGTCACTTGACGGTTGAGTTAGAGCATAAAGCCATGTCGGCAATGAAGAAACTGAAGATGGATTGGAATGAAATAGCAAAGCAGAAGTTTAATGGTTAAATAAGCTAAATGAGTTTCACCTGAAGGCAGATGAAAGTTTAGACCTCTACAAAGAAAAGATGAAGAAGTACCATGAACAAAAGATTGAGAAGCGTGACTTTATGGTTGGGGATTTGGTGCTTTTAATCAACTATAGGTTGTGCTTGTTTCCGGGCAAATTCAATTCTAAATGGATTGTTCCATTTGTGATCACTCTAGTTTTCCCTCATGGTGCGGTTCAGTGGAGAACAAAGCGGTGTGTAACGTTCAATTTGAATGGACAAAGAATCAAAATATACTTAGGGCATGCAAAAAATATGAATAAAGTGGTTGATGCATGCCATCTTGATGAAGTCTGAGTAATCAAGAGTCCTGCGTTATGCCGTATGTATGAACTAGCCAACAATATGTTTTACTTGATTTTCTAGGAGTAGTGCATTATTTCGGTTTTTACTTAATATCATGTATGTATGTTCTTTAACTTTCTTTTGGAAGTGTTTGCTAGAGAATAGACTAGGGTTCGTGTCTAAATAGTTTCCAAAAAAAAAATTAGCTTATTGGGTGTTCAATGTGCAGGAACTAAATCACCAGAAATCTTCTGAAATTGGTCTGGTGCACGACTCACCGTACGATAGATTGTCGTCCCATCGACGGACCGTCAATTGCATCTGTGGACTTTTTCCTAAGTTTTGTCATAGTCGAAAGAATAGTCAAATGATCGTCGACAGACCAAAGAATCATCGATGGGGAATCGTTAGTTCCCCATACCCAATTACCCGACCCAACCTGACTGGCTATATATTTAATTTTAAAACTTTTCAATTAACCCACCCTTTCAAATCCCCTTCCAAACCGTTTCCCTCCCCATTTTCCTTAAACTCTTCAGCTTACTCACCCATTTACTCCCCCTTTAACAGTCTGATTTCCCTCATCCCCAAATTCCCATCAATCCCATAGCTTTTCTCTCAAAATTCCCATCTTCTTCACTCTTCCTTCTGATCGGTGTTCAAAGTTTTGCTTGGTGTGTTCTTGTATAAAAATTCGTGTCCCCATTCACTCCACTACAATACACAAGTATGTCATTCTGATCTGCTCAATGAATTATTGGTCATTTAGATGCTAAATTGATGTAATACGTATGTGGGTCTTGACTTTGGGACAAAATTGCATGCTTTAATTTGTGAAACTTAGTTCCTAGTCCCCTCGAATAATGGAGAGTGAATGCGTTGGGGGTTTATTGTAAAAATGTACTGTGTTTTGAGTGTTGTTCTTTCTAACATAGAGTTTGAAGGTCCTTTAGAATCTAGGTTTGAAATTACGATAATCCATGCCCTCTTGCTGACGAAATGGTTTGTTAAATTCTAGATGAACTTCATGTATCTTAGTTTGCTTGAACATTATTCTTTTGGTTACCTACTATGGCTTACAAAAAATCTTTCAGACCAACAGTACAAGACCCCGTCTACGGACCATCGGTCAGTCCACATACCATCGATGGGTTTCGTCTATAACCACTCCCTATATTTTCCTAACTATTGAATGAAGGACGTGGTCTATGATCCGTCGGCTGATTGACGAACCCTCCTTCACATGCATTGTCTTTAACAGAACCATGTTTGCCGAGGGTTCCTCGGTTATAGTCTATATTCTACCTAATGGGGTGGTCGACGGTCTTTTGTCTTAACAACGGACCATCCACAGGTCGATCATCTCTAATAGAACCTTTAATCCTATTGCTTTAAAAATATTCGCCATGTGTTTACCGATGGACGCCTAGAATTTTTTCTTCCGCGCATTTATCCCCCGCTTCCTTATGTCTAGTATTTAGAGAAATTTGACTTTCTTTCTATTTAGAATAGAAAACCACCAATAGACCGTCATTCCATTGATGGACCGTCTAGAGTGCCGGTCGGTCAGTTTTGCAGTTCTGAACTAGAGTGTGTTTTGTGTTTCCAAGTTTGGTCTTGCTTCTCTTGGGTGTGTCAGACATTTACATTGAAGCTAATAACTACTCTTTTTCACTACCAATAGCTCCCAAGAATGACCTAGTCTACTCTAGAGGACGTTCAAAGTTTGTTACACCTTCACGTCGGCTGGTGATTGCATCGGACGATGATGATGATTAGAATACGTGCCACAAAGAACTCGGACACCAAAACGTGCTCCTAGGACCACTGGGGGCACACCTATGAAGGTGTCTTCCGACGTAGTTACTGCCTCCCAGTCTAATGAGAAGCGCACACTAACCGACACATCGTGTGGGTCTGCCTCTGGTTTTAAGGGAGCGTCTATCTCTGAGGAGGCTTTCGAGTCTAAAGAAGGGTCTGCTTCACATTGTACCAGTATTCCTGCTGCACCAATCCATTATGACTCGTCTGATGAGACTGACAATGCACATTCCACTCCATCACTCTTGATCGACGTCCCTCCACCGGTTGCTAATCAACCTAACCGATGGTGTGTACAAGGACAATACCAGCTTTACGGGGACGACAAGCTGCTCAAGATAAGGGGGTCATGACTCATACTCTGAAAATAGAGCGGCGAGTTCTTATAGGGATTCTTCACACTACCTCTGATGTACATTCACTCTTCACCCGTGATTGGCTAGAGTGGATGGCCTTGAGCATTGCACACTACATAGAGGAAGCGGTGCGAGTGTTCTACGAATATTATGTAGAAAATCTCTAGTCTTCCCTGTATAGGCGGTCTAATCCCGCTAAACAGGCACCATTTGATCATCTTCCAGTCCAAGGTTGAAGTTTAGACATCTCATTACGTACTATTCACTTGTTCTTATATGGCGCTGAGATAGATTCTACCAGGGAGCTCTTTACCCCCGAGTTTGACTATCGGTGGAAGCTTATAAATGAGGGC
Source organism: Solanum corneliomulleri (assembly GCA_027704805.1). Lineage (NCBI taxonomy): Eukaryota > Viridiplantae > Streptophyta > Magnoliopsida > Solanales > Solanaceae > Solanum > Solanum corneliomulleri. Next base: position 50,615 of record JAKWIY010002701.1, on the reverse strand, counting down.
CATTTCCAGCGTGATGTGGGGTTGAGACAGACCACCAAGAGGTAAATAGCCCTACTTATTTCCTTGGATGGCGAGGGTGCATATTGGGCGTTGGAGCCTAAAGGGGTCATCAAGGAGGCCAACCTTACATTCACGACCAAATTTATTTGGTATTGGTCCGTCACTGCCTATCCTTCACAGTTGAAGTGAACATTGTTACATAGGATAGGGTAGTATTGGTAGCTGCTTTGGTTGTTGGGTTTTACGTAGACATTTAGAGACTGTTACTGACAATCATTCATTAGAAGGCCTTTAAGGACACCAGTACGTGCCCTTTCCCCTGCTTGATTTTCGTGTTGTGTAGGTCTGCTGGAGTACCTTTATGGAATATTGAAATTCTTAGGACTCCTACTGGGACAGTTGAAATAGGTCTAATCCGGGATGAGGAAAATGAGGCGGCACCCCACAAAGGGCCCAGAGTAGAGGTGCAACTGCTAGGTGAGAACTTGGCAGACACGGTAGAGCAAGCCGAAGGGCTAAATAGAGTACATCAGAGCCTACAACACCACCGTGGTGTAGTCTATACTGGGCACAAGCACAACCCTTAGTTCCTCCTGCTGCACTCCATCTAAAGCACTGGTCCTGATTACTAGGGTCCTGAAGTTAGAGGCCCATATGTCCACACTACTACACCATATCAAGCCTTTGATATAGAAGTGCATTGATGAGGCGGAGGAGCGGTTTGAGAAAAAGATTGCCCAGCGAAATTAGTGGCAGATTATGGCAATCAATCTGCGCATTGACGCCTTCGAGTTGAGAGTTCTCACTGCCCCGCCCCTATATTTACTTGTACAGGATGCTCTAGCGAGTCTAAGGGATGACGTGGATGCCATCTTGTATGCACGGGTACCTGAGTCTGAGGCCACAAATGCAGATCTTACTGAGGATACGATGCTTGCTACACTATTAAAGACGACCCCTGTGCCACCGCCTCCAACACGTGAGCATTCCAAGAGCACCGAACCAGAGAGGATGATGAGTCTAGTGCTAGGAAGAGAGTGTGTACTAAGTTGGAGGCTTGAAGGAGAGCCTCGCTGATGGATGAGGAGTCCCAATCGATGATGGATCAAGAGTTGGTTGCTGGGCCATCTAGCTCCAGGATTGTTGATGTAGAGAGAAGCAATTTTGAGGGTGCTATTATTGGAGCAGACACTACTAATAGTGTCCCTACGTCTTAGGGAGCGGGTTCCAGCAAACCAGACCTGCCAGCTTATTGATCGTCAACGCTATGCGCCTCTAGTTTTCTTCACCTACCACCCTATTTTATATTTCTTATCCATTGGGGACAATTGCATTTTTTTTGTTCGGAGTGGGGTAAATGGAAAGTGAGTGCTAGGATGAAGTCTGATTAGCCCAACTCATGATCCTCTCTTAGGGTTTTCTTTCCTTTGTACATTTCCCTCAAGAGACTTATTATTTTACTGTTTAAACGGTATGTTATTACCTTGTAGAAAGTATGTGTGAAATATTAAGCATGATGGCTAAAATACAATGATATCCTATCTAAAATGAATGTCTGGATGATTAGGCATAGTGAATAGTGAATGTGTTGTCTCTTAGCATGACATAGAGGTATACCATTGCCTAAACCTCGATCTACTGCTCGAACTAGGTGTCCGATAAACTCGTAGGGTAATGAGCTGTTAAGTGAGTGTGAGGAAAGTTGAATAGTCCACCGTTTGTACCTAGCTAGAACTTGCCTGGTTAATCCTCCAAAAAAAATTATACCGTGTTAAACAATCAAGAGAAGATCATAGGCCCTTAATCAACATAGTCAATCTTTAGCCTAATTTAAAGAAAACTAAATGAAATTAATCCTTTTTATCCAAATAATTTGGTCTTACAATGGACCTTCATTTTCTACCCCAACTCATCTTTTCTGGGTACAATGTATTGGACCTGGTCCCTCATTTGACATTTACACCTTAGCTCAAGCAAAAAGCATAAGTTGAGGGTCGCTAACGCATAAGTAAAACTCATCCTGGCCCTGACTCAACCTTGGGTACTGTGTACTTTGACTCATGACAAAGTCATGAGTTGAGGATTGCTATTATGAGTTTTACACTGGAAAGCGGGGTTGAAAGAATTATTGAAAGAAGAAAAGAAAAATGGATCAATCAAAGATGAAATCAAGTAAAATATTTGAAAATTTGAAAATAAAAATGAAAGAAGGGTCATTTTGATAAAAGGGAAAAGAAAGGAGAAAATCAAGGCAAAAGATATAAGAAGATGAAGAGGAGTTTTTAATAAACAATGAGAAGGTAGGATGCTTAGGAGTTATGTCAAGGAGGGCAACAACTCACTAAAATGCATCCAAATGTGCCCTACCTTACCTAGAGCCTACGTTCCAAGCAAATAAAGTCCTATCGTCATCCTGAGAGTCTAATATGGTGTACTCAAAGTAGTGAAAATAAGGGAAAACCTATGGCGACAAGTATCAACTAGGTGTTGTTTTTAAAGTGAGGACACTAGTAGCAATATTGGAAGTTGGTACCTTTGTGAGAGACAAAAAAGGAGAGGTGTCGGTGCGTAGTGAGTCTGTGTCATGGTCTGATCTACATGAATGAGTCTAAAAGTGATATCATGTCTAAAAAAATAAAAATAATCGGGATTGATAGCCAAATGATTGTGAAAGCTTAAAAGAAGATAATTTTGTACAAAGGTCTTGTGGTGAGTCATAGTGCGTCGCTTGAGGACAACAAGAATTTAAGTTTCGGGTGTTGATGTACCATGGTTTTAAGGTATTTCAAATGCTTTTTCCTTAAGTTTAGTGTCTGTCTAAGGCCTTTTTGTAGTATTTTTAATGTGTTAAAAACTATCCAGAACTAAAACGATGAAGACTGTGCTGAAATCTTCAGAAGTGATAACCTATACAGCCACTAACGGTTCGTCGACCCTGCGATGATCTAAAAGTTATGATCATTTACTGAAGGTCTAAGCAACTAAAATCAAATCGGGGAAATCTGGCGAAGTGTGGGGCTACAGAAGGAGCGACGGTCCGTCGATGCACTGACGGGCCGTCATGGCTAACCATCCATGGTAACAGAAAGTAGTCCAAGTACCCGGCTTAAGAAAACCACTAAGTATGGAGAAACGGAGGACATCGATGGACCATAGGTCCACTGACAGACCGTGTTGTTAGGTCGTTGATGGTAACAAAAAGTGTATAAAAGTTAAAGATGAAAAAGATTTAAAGTGTGGACCAACGAAAGTTGTCGACGGTCCGTCATTCCATTGAAAGATTTTCAGTTAGGTCGTCGATGGCAAATGTGTTTTGGACACAAAAAATATCCTTAAATAAAACTACTTTTTATTTAAGGACATTATTATTCTAAATAGGACTTAAAACCTGATTTTTGGGGTTGTACGCTTTACTATTTTTCACATTTGTGTTTTTTGAAGTTAAGCTTTGGTTTTTGAGAGACACTTTAATATTACGGAATCATTTCTTTCAATATTTTAATAAATTTAAGTGATATTCCAGGGTTTTCTTCAAACTTGTTAAAGTAAGCAAATTATTTCTTGTTTCAAAATTATGAATTGTGTAATACTTAGCATGGTTAACTAACTCCACAAGTAGGGTTGTGGGAACCATGGGTAATTAACAAGGTAAAACTAAATAAATAACAATTCTAGAATAGGGTCTTGGATGTATTGATATTTCTTTCATTTAGAAGTATTTTTAACGAGTGCATACATTAGAACTTGTCCTATTTCTACTTGCCAGACCAAGGAGGTAGTTGATAGGTAAAGAATTATCAACATATATTCATATAAACTATGTAGTAACTTAGCCATACATTTAATCTGATGCTTAATATGAGGTAAAGGTATGTTTTAGTAAAGTAGATACACGTAGGCACAACAAGGTACGGAGTGAAATTCTCTAGTTTTCGGACAAAAGAATTAGGGATATATAACTTATTACTTTGCATGAAAGATACTATGAAAGGATTGTTTTTATCTAGGATTACCGCATTATGAACCTATGGGGAATACTTACACCCTACTTTCTCCCATCACTTGATAAACACTAACATTTATAAACTTGCTATTTGTCTTACTTAGAAATAACTAAACATTTTTCTTACACAACCCCCCCCCATTGAATTAATTGTTTTCGAAAAGCACTTGAGTAAATAAGCGTAATAATAGATTGAAGTTAAGTATAAAATATTTTCCTCGTGGGGTAGACCCCTACCTAGTAATTGGGTTCTTTACTTGATAAGACCACTTTTTCTTCTTTAGGGATTTATAGTTTGAGTGAATCACACATTAAGAAACCCACTTCATACATACAAATGTAATAGCTCATAGGTAACCACAAGTGTGAACAACCATTTCACTCTAGAATCATTAAAAAGTTACTAAACCTTTCAATTAACTCTTTATTATAGTCATGAGAAACTACTTTGTAATAAGCATATCATAACATTCTTACACACTCCATTGTGAATTCACAAGTCTAGGGTTAAGAATGGGGGATACTAGTCATCAACATCATTACAACATATTAGACATACAAGCATTACTATCTGAGTAACTCTTCTAACATAATTGAACCCATGAAAGAATGAAGCTTCATACCTTATTGCCGTTTTGATGATCATTTATACTTCCATAAATCTAAAACACATAACAAATACATGATCAATGTAAATTCAAGGTGTAATACATGGTTTATATAAATCTACATAATCTAGATACTTAATATCTTTCTTAGTTACCATAAAAATTCAATGTTTCATGAGTGTTATCAAGGGGGAATCACGTAATTATCAACAATTATACATAATAAAATATTTAATAAATAATAAAAGATCATAATTCATTACAATTTATCAATGATTTAATTTTGAAAGGAGAATCCATGACTAGATTGAACCCTAGTCTTGGTGTAGTTTGAAACCATGGTTGAAGGAGCCTCTTGGGGAAAGATTCCTAAGAGGGAAAGAAACCATACCTTGGTAATGATACTTCCACCAATAATATATTAAATCCTTTGTGAATTTATCCTAGTATTGGAGGTCTAGTGTTCCTTCAATGGAGTTTGAGTTGGGGAAAAGAAAGTTGAGAGAAGGTGAAGTGAATTTGGGTTCGGAAAAATATGGGGTGTTGGATTAGTTTAATGGTATTTAAGTATTATTTAGTCCCTAAAATAACCTAAATAACCACCCCTAACCCTTAATAACCACATAACTAACTAACTAATTAAGGTACTAACTAAAAAGCATGGCTGTCAAACTTGACCCCAATCGACGAAACGTCAAACCACGCGTCATCGTTCCATCGATGGCCCGTGTTGGTCAGTCGTAATTTAGATCAGAGAGTTGTTTTTGGAAAATTCTTTGAAACACTTTAAGGAAGGACCAACAAAACCATCGACGGTCCATTGACCCATGGACGACTGATCAATTGGTCTGTCGATTGCAACGGTCAAATTGAAGGGTCATCTCCAAGGACCCTTAGGGTGATCGTTGGAGATTTTTACCCATAATTTCGACCTTAAACCCACTATAATACTTATTTTTCACCTTTTTACCAAATTTCATTGAATTTTGACTCATAAAACCCCATAAAACATGCCAAGGGTCACTAATTTCATTTCAATAATCTCCAGATGTCAGGGTCTTTTCTTAGCGTTTAGTTCTAAGACATCCTAATTGGGTTTAATACTTTTTTTTTTATGTATAACACATAATTATTCATCATGTAAGTCTCTAGTATAGGTTTTTGAAATTACGGGGTGTTATAGGTATGGGACTTTACCAACACATTGCACAAGTGGTCCTTGAGGGGAATTCTAGTGTGCGTTATTTACGTATATATTTTATGAAATATATGCATGATGTTAGTATCATATGATATGCATGATGTTGGTTCACTTGATATTCATGATGTTGGACTAAACTTGTATGCATGGTATTGACAACACTTGTTATAATAATGTATTAGGTTAAACACAATGTTTGTGATCCCTTTGTTTGTTTGCTTGGTTTATGTGGGGTTATGAGGATTCACAAAAACATTGCACTATTAGGCTTGGATTTGAGTTATAAGTAAGGTCTCCTGATGTATAGATAAAATGGACTCTATATATGAAATGTTGTCTATGGTTCTATGATGTGTTACCCTTGAACATGAATAGAATTCTTCTTGTTGTTGTTGTGCTATTGTCTTGTATATGATCCTTGAATGTGCATAAAGGCATTAAAAGTGAACATGGCATGTTTATAGAAAAATTTTCCTTTTTGAATGTTTTCAAAAGTTTTTGTTGCATATGTTTGCATACTTATTACATATGGTTTGTACTAACCCATATTTCTCCTATATTCTGCACAAAGTCTATGTTCGGGCCATTAAGGTGATTGTACTCCTTTCTTGAAGAAGCTTTGATTTCTATTTGCAAGTTGGTGAGTCCTCAAGTCCAATGAAGGTTATGCTTGATATTAAATCTAGTTCCACTTCCCTTATTAAAAACAATATGGTAATTCGTACTATAAGACTTGTTGATATAATGAATAAGATCCAATTTTCAGACTCTTATGTTTTGATGGAAAATCTAAGAAAAGTTAGCTTTTATTTTCAATACATGAAGTGATGTTGAACTTCAAATGAAAACTTTGTAATTTTTTGATTTTATTCTATATATGATGCTATGATGAATGATAAGGGCTTGACTAAGACCTCTTCGAGGTATACGATGCCGATTACATCTAGAGTGTCCATGCTTTGTCTCAAAATCTAAATACCTAAACTCAAGGTTTTTTCATTAGTTATTAATGAAACAAAATATTCATTTCAGGACACTAAATTTATTAAAAAATAGACATTAATAAGTCTTAAACGTAGACTAATCACTTCCCAAGTATCTTCTTCAACAAATTGATTCCTTTAAAGGACTTTGACTGATGCTTCTTCCTAAGTCCTCCATTTGGGAACTTGGCGATCTATAATCTGAACCGTAATCTAGTCATAAGATAATCTATCCTTGATCCCAATATCTTCAGTTTGTATGACCTATGAAGGATCCTCTATGTACTTCTATAACATGGATATGTGAAATAACGTATGAACTGCGACAAGCTCTTGTTGTAGCTCTAACTCATAAATTGTACAACTTACCCTCTTTGAAATTCTATAAGGTCCAATATACCAAGGACTAAACTTTCCATTTTAAAAAATCTAATAACACATTTCATGGAGGAAAATTCAAATAAATCCAATCATGTGCTTCAGACTCTTATTCCCTCCTCCTAAGATTAGTGTCGGATTTCTAACGACTCTGCGCCATTTTCAACATCTGTTGAGTCAATTAAACATTCTCCAAAGATTGATGAACTAAATTTTGTCTTATAAATTCTTTTCACTAACTTCAAACCATACTGCATTTTCTCCTATAAAGAGGATCATATGGAGTAATTTGGATTCTACCGTTGTAGCTATTGTTCTATGAAAAATCAATAAGAGGCAGTTTATCATCCGAATTACTTTTTAAATCAATCACACAAGCCATAAACATATCCTATTAGGTCTTAATAGTGCACTCTTCTTGTACGTCTGTCTAAGGATTAAAAATAGTGCTCAAGTTCACCTCCGAACCCAAGCCTTTATTGAATGCATTCCAAAATTGTGCAATGAATTGTACACCTCTATCTGATATAACTGAAACATAGATTCCATGAAGTCTTGCTACCTCTATAATATATAATCTTGAAAAATCTTCTGCATAATGAGCATTCTTTACATATAACAAGTCGGCTGATTTAGTCATTAGATCTACAGTCACCCTAATAGAATCTTGTTTCCTACGACACCTTTACAAACTTGTTATGAAATCCATATTAATAATCTCCCACCTCCATACTGGATTTTTTATATTCTAATCCACACTACTGGGCCTTTGGTTAAATACTTAAACTTGTTGGCGATTGGGACATGTATCAATAAATTCTGCAACACCCATCTTAATACTACTACACCAATAAACCTCTCTCAAATCATGATGCATCTTTATGGAACCCGTATGGAATATATGGATCTATGATTTTCCTCCATGATCCGCTCATGGACTCAGCCACCTGTGGTACACATGATCTACTTTGATATCTAAAAACGCCATCTTCCCCTTGTTCAAAATCCATTATGTTTTGTTTACAAACATTTTCCTTAAATTTATGAAAAATTAGGTCTTCATCATTGTTTTCTTTAACTTTTGACACTAATGATAATTTATCCCTGTTAATTACCACTATTTCTCCTCCAATGGAATTCATTAGTTGGACTCCTAAGCATGCAAGTCTAGGCAAATCTTTAGCTAGCTATCTTTTTTCTTCATCAACATAGGTCGTACTACCTATGGACAACTTTATTAAATCATCAACAACCACATTATCTTTACCTAGGTGATAAAGAATTTTGATGTAATAATATTTGAGTAGTTCTAACAACCTCCTTTGTTTGAGATTAAACATTTTCTGAGTAAACACATACTGAAGACTCTTGTGATTGGTGAATACAAGAACGTGAACACCATATGATTAATGACAACACATTTCAAAGAAAATACAATAGCAACCAATTCTAAGTCATGAGTTGGAAATTCATCTAATAAACTTTCAACTGTATCAATGCATAAGTTATGACCTTGTCATTCTACATAAACACTGTCACGACCCAAAACCGAGCCGCGACTGGCACCCACATTTACCCTCCTATGTGGGCGAACCAACCAATCTAAACCTTAACATTTCAACATATATAAACAGAACGTAATGCGGAAGACTTAACTCATTAATAAAATCAAATCAATAACTATTATTATCCCCAAAATCTGGAAGTCATCACCACAAGAACATCTATAATCAAATGACTAAACTAAGAGTATTATAAAAGCTAGAACAAGTAAAAGCTAGTCCATGCCGAAATCTCAAGGCATCAAGACTTGAAGAAGAAGATCCAGTCCCAAGCTAGAAGCATTAGCTCACCCTGAATTTCCGATGTAGTAAAGACTGGCTTGAATTACGTGTGAGTCGAAGACGACGGCACGTTTGCTGCACTCCACAAATAACAAAGAAGAAAACATAAAAGTAGGGGTCAGTACAAAACACGGGTACTGAGTAGATATCATCGACCAACTCAAAATAGAAGACAATATATGAGAAGTAATATCATAAAGTCAACTATGATACTCAACATGTAGCAACATCAAGTAATATATCATTAACAATTACCGTCAAGTTACACATGAGGACTCAAGCCTCCATACCATACTCATTTGGGAATTAGATTCATTAGATTGAGTATATTAACATCTTTCAAGATTCATTATCTTTATTCTCTTGTGTCGTCTACGTGACACTCTGCTCCCTCGTACATCTTTAATCCTCTTGTGTCGGTACGTGACACTCCGATCCCCTACTTCTATGTGTCGGAACGTGATACTCCGATCCCCTAAATCTACGTGTCGGTTCGTGACACCCGATCCCCTAAATCTACGTGTCGGTTCATGACACCCGATCCCCTAAATCTACGTGTGGGTTCATGACACCCGGTCCCCCTAATACTACGTGTCGGTTCGTGACACCCGATCCCTTAATTCTATGTGTTGGAACGTGACACTCCGATCCCCTAATCTCCTTCTATCAATTTATCAAGCCTTCTTTCTCACTAAGGCCTCATCAATCTCATTATTTTAGTTCATCACGCCTTCTTTATACCAAGGACTTATCATTAACAAGAGATAGGTTTTATCAAGATTTGGGATTCAATAGCTTCATCATACTTAATATAATCACAATTATATAATCACATTCATGCATGCATACGATCAAGCACATAGCAGGGTTTACAATATCATCAATACATATCATTCTCTATTAAAAGTTTACTACGAATATCGTAAGAGAAACCATAACCTACCTCCACCGAAGAGTAGTGATCAAGCAAGAATTTCCCAAAGCTTTCTTCTTCTTCTCGTTCGATCGATCGATCCTCTCTCCTCTCTCGTGTTCTTTCTAGTTTTCTTATTCAAACCCTCTTCTTTTACCCTAATTAGCATATAATTAAGAATGAAAGATGGCAATAATAACCCACTAATTAACTTAAGGTCACCTCTTTTAACCCCAAGTAATTAGACTTATAATCCTTAACCCTCTAACTTTATAATTAAAGTAGGAATTGTCCAAAACGTCCCTTAAAACGTGTAAAGAAATCCGACCCAGACCGGGATTACGCAACCTGTGACGGGCCGTCGTGCCTGCGACGGTCCGTCCTGCAGGTCGTCGCAAGGTTCAGAGACACAAATTTCCACCAAGGGTCTGTGACGGTCTGTCACGCCTGTGACGGTCCGTCCTGCAAGTCCGTCACGAAGTTCAGAGAGTCGATTTTCAGTACCCAATTTCAGAATTTCTAAGTGTTTTGAAACGAGACCCTCCGACGGTCCGTCGTGACCATGACGGTCCGTTCTTGGGGTCCGTCGTTTCAGCCAGTTTTCCAGAAAAAAAATTTGCTGCTCAAAACGACTAAACAGGTCGTTACAATAGATACCAATTTACCCATCGTTCGTCCTCGAATATCAAAGAAGAAAAACAAGGGCGAGAAGGAATACCTGAATCCTTAAACAGATGTGGGTATTTTTCTTGCATATCTGCCTCCTTCTCCCAAGTGGCTTCTTCAACCGGTCGATTCTTCCATTGCACCTTGATGGATGCAATCTCCCTTGACCTCAACTTGCGAACTTCTCTATCTAAAATAGCAACAGGCTCCTCCTCATAAGACAAATTTTCATCAAGCAAAAATGAATCCCAACGGATAATGTAGTTTCCATCCCCATGGTATCTTTTCAACATAGACACATGGAATACCAGATGTACTTCGGACAGCCCTGGGGGCAAGGCTAGCTCATAAGCCACCTCCCCTACTCGCTTAAGTACTTCAAATGGCCCAATGTACCTCGGACTTAGCTTACCTCTTTTACCAAACCGCATCACCCCTTTCATTGGCGAAACTTTCAACAAGACTTGTTCACCCTCCATGAACTCTAAGTCTCTAACCTTTCGATCTGCATATTCTTTTTGCCTACATTGAGCCACTAGATGCTTTTCTTGAATAGATTTCACTTTCTCTATTGGATCCCCCAAAAGGTCAATACCCCAAGGTCTAACCTCAAATGCATCAAAACACCCAATGGGAGACCTACATCTCCTACCATACAATGCTTCAAATGGGGCCATATCAATGCTTGAGTGATAACTATTATTGTATGAAAACTCCGCTAAGGGTAGGAAGTTATCCCAATGACCACCAATTCTATCACACAAGCACGAAGCATATCCTCTAACACTTGAATCGTTCGCTCAGACTGACCATCGGTCTGAGGATGGAACGCGTACTAAGGTCCAACCTAGTACCCAATTCCGCATGCAATGTTTTCCAAAACTTAGAAGTAAACTGCGTACCTCTATCTGATATGATGGATAGTGGAACCCCAATTAATCGAACAATTTCTGAGATATAGATCTTGGCTAACTTCTCGACATTGTAAGTCACCTTAACCGGAATAAATAAGCTGACTTAGTTAACCTATCAACAATCACCCAAATAGAGTCGTACTTACCCATCGCTTTGGAAGACCACCAAAGTCCATTGCGATTCTCTCCCACTTCCATTCAGGAATGGGCATTCTCTGAAGTGTTCCTCCGGGCCTCTGGTGTTCATACTTTACTTGTTGACAGTTTGGACATTTGGCAATAAATCAACAATATCTCGCATCATTCTACTCCACCAAAAGTGTTGCTTTAGGTCACGGTACATCTTGGTTGCACCCGGATGTATAGAATACCTTGAACTATGAGCCTCTGTCAGAATAATGTCGATCAAATCATCGACGCGGGGTACACATACCCTTCCCTTAATCCTCAACACACCTTCCTCGTCAATTATTGCTTCTTTGCCTCCCCCCCTTCAACACTTTATCTCGAATCTGGATCAATTTTTCATCATTAAACTGCTTTCCCTTATCTTGTCAAGGAAGGAAGATCTTGCCTCCACACAAGCTAAAAATCCTCCCTTCTCATTTACTTCTAATCTCATAAGGTCGTTAGCCAGAATCTGAACTTCTCTAGCCAATGGGCGTCTAGAAGCTTGCAAGTGAGCTAGACTTCTCATGCTTCCCGCCTTCTACTTCTTAAAGCATCTGCCACAACATTCTCCTTTCCCGGATGATACAAGATAGTGATATCGTAGTCCTTCAGTAATTCCATCCATCTCATTTGTCTCAAGTTCAAATCTTTCTGAGTAAAGACATACTGTAGGCTACGATGATCCGTATAGACTTCACACTTAACCCCATAAAAATAGTGCCTCCATTGCTTCAATGCAAATACTACCGCGGCCAATTCCAAATCATGGGTCGGATAGTTACGTTCATGCACTTTTAATTGCCTCGAAGCATAAGCAATCACATTTTTCTCTTGCATTAGCACTGCACCCAAGCCAGAATAGGATGCATCGCAATAAACAATGAAGTTCTTACCCTCTACTGGCAAGGTAAGGATAGGTGCGGTAGTCAACAAAGTCTTGAGTTTCTGAAAGCTTTCCTCACACTCATCCGACCATACAAATGGAACATTTTGCTTAGTCAAGTTCGTCAGTTCGGAAGCAATAGAAGAGAATCCCTTGACAAATCGGCAGTAGTAGCTAGCTAACCCAACAAAGCTCCTTATTTCTGTCACATTAGTAGGTCTTACCCAATTCTTCACTGTCTCAATCTTAGAAGGATCTACCATCACTCCCTCCTTAGAAACCACGTGCCCCAAGAAGGACACTGCATCTAGCCAGAACTCACACTTAAAGAACTTGGCATAAAGCTTTTTCTCCCTCAACATTTCCAATACCATTCTCAAATGCTCCTCATGTTCCTCCTTACTTTTAGAGTATATCAGTATATCATCAATAAATACGATCACAAAGAGATCCAAATATGGCTTAAAAATCCCATTCATCAAACTCATGAACGCAGCAGGGGCATTCGTAAGACCAAAAGACATCACTACAAATTCGTAATGCCCATACCTGGTTCGAAAAGCAGTCTTTGGCACATCCGTTGCCCGTATTTTCAATTGATGATAACCGGATCTCAAGTAAATCTTAGAGAAGACACAAGCACCTTGTAACTGATCGAACAAGTCATCAATGCGAGGAAGGGGATACTTGTTCTTAATAGTTACCTTGTTCAGTTGTCTATAGTCTATGCACATCCGAAAACTACCATCCTTCCTCTTCACAAACAAAACGGAGCACCCCAAGGAGATGCACTTGGTCTAATGAAGCCTTTGCTCAACAACTCTTGAAGTTGTGCCTTTAACTCTCTTAACTCCGCGGGAGCCATTCTATAAGGGGGTATAGAAATGGGGCGAGTGCCCGGTTCAAGGTCGATGCAGAAGTCAATATCCCTATCTGGTGGCATACCAGGAAGATCTGCAGGGAACACATCCAAAAACTCACGGACTACCGAAACCGACTCAATCGAGGGTACTTGAGTAGTGTCATCCTTGAGATGTTCCAAGAAAGCTAAACACCCTTTACTAACCATTTTCTTAGCACGAAGAAAGGAGATGATACGCACCGGATTGGAAGTGTAGTCGCCCTCCCACACTAACGGATCTGTCCTAGGCTTGGCTAACATCACCGTTTTAGCATTACAATCCAAGATCGCAAATTGCGGAGAAAGCCAAGTCATACCCAGAATTACATCAAAATCAACCATTTCTAAGATAACCAAATCTAAATAAGTGTTGCTCCCCACAAAGTTTACCAAACAAGACCTATATACCTTTTCAACTACCACAGACTCACCACCGGAGTAGAAACACGAATAGGCATATCAAGTAATTCGCAATGTAAATTTAGACCATTAGCAAATGAGGAAGATACATAAGAAAATGTGGATCCGGGATCAAACAATACAGAAGCCATGCAATCACAAACCAGAAGATTACCTGTGATGACAACATTAGATGTCTCCGCCTCCGATCTCCCAGGGAAAGCATAACAATGGGCCCTTTCATTTGTTTGTCCGTTGCCCCTACCATATTGTGATGTAGTGGCTCCAGTTTGCCCATCTCCTCTGCCGTTTTTACGACCACCATTACCTCGACCACCACGTCCTCCAGAATAACGGCCTCTACCATGACCACCTCAACCTCTAGCTATTGGGGGTCTATAACTCTGTTTGTGACAATTTCTCCTAATATGTCCAGTATCCCCACATCCATAACACTCTCTAGAGTCAAGTAGAGGTCTCTCAGAGAAGTGTTGGCCGGTCTGAGGTGGACCCCCAACTACAGTCTGTATTGAAGACTGAATTGGTCGGACTGAGTAACCTCCGGAACCCTATCCTCTCGAGTAAGAACCATTAAACTCACCTCCCTTTCGAAACCTTTTTGATGTCGATGTCGAGGTGAAGTCATCAGGCTTCACTCCTTCCACCTCTATCACGAAGTCTACCACTTCTTGGAAGGATTTTGCCGTAGCCGCTACCTGTAAGGTTGAAATCCGCAACTCCGATCTCAACCCCTTCACAAACTGGCGAATCCTCTCTTGTGGACTGAAACATAGTTGAGTGGCATACATTGATAAAGCACGAAACTTAGCCTCATATGCATTAACCGATATCCTACCTTGCTCTAGGCTCAAGAATTCATCTCTTTTCCTATCCCTCAAAGTCCGGGGGATGTACTTTTCCATAAACAAGTTAGAGAATGTTACCCAAGTCATGGGTGGTGCCTCTGTTGGATGACACTCAACATGTGACCGCCACCACATTTTGGCGTGCCCTTGAAACTGATAAGTCACGAACTCAACACCAAACCGTTCTACTATACCCATCTTGTGTAGTAGCTCATGACAGTCGACCAGAAAATCGTAAGCATCCTCAGATTCCGCACCCTTGAAGACTGGAGGTTTCAATTTCAAGAACTTACTAAAAAGTTCATGCTGATCATTTGTCATTATAGGCATAGTAGTCAGACGTGGAAACGTGCCTATGTCCAATGAGCCATCTATACGAGGAGCCATAGTGGCTGCATGTTGTACCTCTGAAACCGGAGGTGTTGGTGCAGAAAATACTGGAGGTGCCTGACCCTGATCAGAGAACCCGCTAAGATAAGCCAGAACCTGATTAATCATCTCTGGGGTAGGTTGGGATGGCATTTCCTCATTCTGCACTCTTCATTCTCCCCATCCTCCCCCTCTCTCAGTACTTCCTCAGTCGGTGGAGGAGTCACCGCCCTAGCATCAGATGGGCTAGGTGCTTTTCCTCTTCCTCTAGAGGACGTCCTCCCACGACGTCTTCCACGGCCTCTTGCCGCTGTTCTTCCTCGAGCCACAGCCCCAGTGGCTGGCTCAGATGCATCTTGTCTCGCTGCTGTTGATGCTGGCGCGGTTGTTGCTCTAGTTCTAACCATCT
Organism: Solanum corneliomulleri; assembly: GCA_027704805.1. Lineage (NCBI taxonomy): Eukaryota > Viridiplantae > Streptophyta > Magnoliopsida > Solanales > Solanaceae > Solanum > Solanum corneliomulleri. Next base: position 35,107 of record JAKWIY010002701.1, on the reverse strand, counting down.
GCGAAATAGAGTGAAGATGGTCAGATACCAATTTGTATCACCTAGATACCAATTGGACCCAAGTATAGCACGAAAGAAAGAAAGAAAGAATGGAATTTTCCTAAAGTCTTATAGCCTCTCAAAGAAAAGTAAAGGCATCCCCCTACCGTTCCTTAAGACTCTACTAGACTCGTTCTTGAGTGATGAGACTAACGAACCTAATGCTCTGATACCAAGTTTGTCACGACCCAAAACCGAGCCGCGACTGGCACCCACATTTACCCTCCTATGTGAGCGAACCAACCAATCTAAACCTTAACATTTCAACATATATCAAAAGAACATAATGCGGAAGACTTAACTCATTAATAAAATCAAATCAATAACTATTATTATCCCCAAAATCTGGAAGTCATCACCACAAGAACATCTATAATCAAATGACTAAACTAAGAGTTTCTAAAAGCTAAAACAATAAAAGCTAGTCCATGCCGAAAGCTCAAGGCATCAAGACTTGAAGAAGAAGATCCAGTCCAAGCTAGAAGCATTAGCTCACCCTGAATTTCCGATGTAGTAAAGACTGGCTTGAATTACTGTTGAGTCGAAGACGACGGCACGTTTGCTGCACTCCACAAATAACAAAGAAGAAAACATAAAAGTAGGGGTCAGTACAAAACACGGGTACTGAGTAGATATCATCGGCCAACTCAAAATAGAAGACAATATATATCAAGTAATATCATAAAGTCAACTATGAACTCAACATGTAGCAACATCAAGTACTATTCATTAACAATTACCGTCAAGTTTACACATGAGGACTCAAGCCTCCATACCATACTCATTTGGGAATTAGATTATTAGATTGAGTATATTAACATCTTTCAAGATTCATTATCTTTATTTCTCTTGTGTCGGTACGTTACACTCCGCTCCCTCATACATCTTTAATCCTCTTGTGTCGGTACGTGACACTCCGATCCCCTACTTCTATTGTGTCAGAACGTGACACTCCGATCCCCTAAATCTACGTGTCGGTTCGTGACACCCGATCCCCTAAATCTACGTGTCGGTTCGTGAGACCCGATCCCCTAAATCTACGTGTCGGTTCGTGACACCGGTCCCCCTAATACTACGTGTCGGTTCGTGACACCCGATCCCTTAATTCTATGTGTCGGAACGTGACACTCCGATCCCCTAATCTCCTTCTATAAATTATGAAGCCTTCTTTCTCACTAAGGCATCATCAATCTCATTATTTTAGTTCATCAGCCTTCTTTATACCAAGGCCTCATCATTAACAAGAGATTAGGTTTTTATCAAGATTTGGGATTCAATAACTTCATCATACTTAATATAATCACAATTATATAATCACATTCATGCATGCATACGATCAAGCACATAGCAGGATTTACAATATCATCAATACATATCATTCGCTATTAAGAGTTTTACTACGAATATCGTAAGAGAAACCATAACCTACATCCACCGAAGACTAGTGATCAAGCAAGAATTTTCCCCAAAGCTTTCTTCTTCTTCTCGTTCGATCGATCCTCTCTCCCTCTCTCTTGTTCTTTCTAGTTTTCTTATTCAAACCCTCTTTCTCTTACCCTAATTAGCATATAATTAAGAATGAAAGATGGCAATAATAACCCACTAATTAACTTAAGGTCACCTCTTTTAACCCCCAAGTAATTAGACTTATAATCCTTAACCCTCTAACTTTATAATTAAAGTAGGAATAGTCCAAAACGTCCCTTAAAACGTGTAAAGAAATCCGACCCAGACCGGGATTACGCAACCTGTGACGGGCCGTCGTGCCTGCGACGGTCCGTCCTGCAGGTCGTCGCAAGGTTCAGAGACCCAAATTTCCACCAAGGGTCTGTGACGGTCCGTCACGCCTGTGACGGTCCGTCCTGCAAGTCCGTCACGAAGTTCAGAGAGTCGATTTTCAGTACCCAATTTCAGAATTTCTAAGTGTTTTGAAACGAGACCCTGCGACGGTCCGTCGTGGGGTCCGTCGTTTCAGCCAGTTTTCCAGAAATAAAATCTGCTGCTCAAAACGACTAAACAGGTCGTTACAAACACACAGCCCAAACAAACTCTAGGAGAATCTAAATAAGCCTTGCTTCCTTCTAGTAAGGTCATTACCTATGTAGTAGTAAACCTTTTGTTCTATTCTTTAAAGCTTTTCACACAATTTTCAGACCATTGAAACTTCATTGAATTCTAAGTTAACATAATGAAAGGGGATGAAATAGATGAGAACCCCTCTATAAATTTTATATAATAGGAAACAAAACCAAAGAAACTCCTAGTATCAGTTAGTTATGTGGGTAAAGGCAATTCTACAGTGCCTCTATTAAATAAGTATGAACTTCCCTCTCACGACCCACTGTGGCCTTAGAATTCCATAGACTTAATCCAAAACTCACACTTTGAGAACTTGGCATACAATTCTCTATCTTTTAATGTCTAGAGACTATCCCAAAATGACTAGCAAGACCTTCTTCATTCCTTGAATCAATAGTATGTCACTAATAAAGGCGATAACAAACATATCTGAATAAGGTTTGTATACTCTATCTATAATCTCCATGAACACTTCAAGCGCATATGTCAAACAAAGGACATGACAAAAAGTCATAATGACCATAAAGGGTACTGAATGTTGTCGGTGGAATGTCAAATTCCCTTGTTTTAACTAATTATTGCAAGTTAAGGGTATCTGTTCCCTTACCCCTACACTTAACTTATTGTTCCCATACATTTAGACAAACAAGTGTCACCCTTAAGTTGATTAAAAAAATCAATTATCGAAAGAAATTATTTTTTCTTAATGGTCACTTTGTTCAATTGGCAATAAACACATACTGAAGAATATAGTGATTGGTGAATACATGAATATGAACACCATATGAGTAATGACAACATATTTTAAAGCAAAAATACAACATCAACAAACTCTAAGTCATGGGTTGGAAATTCATCTAATGAACTTTCCGATGTATGAAGGCGTATGTGATAACCTAGTCATTCTGCATCAACACACAACCCAAACAAACTCTAGAAGAATGTAAATAAGCCTTGCGTACATTCTGGTAAGGTCAATGCCGATGAAGTAGTAAACCTCTTTTTCAATTCTTGAATGTTTTTCTCAAAATTTTAAGACAATTGAAACTTTATTGAATTCTAACTTAACATGGTTAAAGGGGATGAAATAGATGAGAACCCCTCTACAAATTTTATATAATAGGAAGCCAAACCCAAGAAACTTCTTATTAAAGTTAGTGATGTGGGTAAAGGCCATTATGCACTACCTCTATTAAATGAGTATTAACTTCCCTCTCCAGACCCATTGTGGCCTAAGAATTCCATTGACTCAATCCAAAACTCACACTTAGATAACTTGACATACAATTCTCAATCTTTTAATGTCTAGAGAACTATCCCAAGATGACTAGCACAACCATATTTATTCCTTGAATAAATAGTATGTCATTTATAAAGACGATAACAAACATATCTGACTAAGGTTTGTATACTCTATCCATAATCTCCATGAACAATTCAAGCGCATTTGTTAAACAAAGGACATCACCAAAAGTCATAATGACCATAAAGGGTACTGAATGTTGTCATTGGAATGTCAAATTCCCTTACTTTTACTAATATTTGCAAGTTAAGGGTATCTGTTCCCTTACCCTTACACATAACTGATTGTTCCCAAACTATTAGACAAACAAGTGTCACCCTGAAGTTGAGAAATAAATTCTCGAAAGATGATATTTGTTCTTCATGGTAACTTTGTTCAATTGGCGATAAACACATACTGAAGAATATAGTGATTGGTGAATACATGAATATGAACACCATATGAGTAATGACAACATATTTCAAAGCAAATACAACATCAACAAACTCTATGTCATGGGTTGGAAATTCATCTAATGAACTTTCCGATGTATTAAGGCCTAAGTGATAACCTAGTCATTATGCATAAACACACAACCCAAACAAACTCTAGAAGAATCTAAATAAGCCTTGCGTACCTTCTAGTAAGTTCAATACCAGTGTAGTAGTAAACCTCTTTTTCTTGAAAGTTTTTATCACAATTTTCAGAACATTGAAAATTTATTGTATTATAAATTAACATGGTAAAATGGGTTAAAAAAGATGAGAACCCCTCTACAAATTTAATAAAATAGGAAACCAAACCCAAGAAACTCCTAATAACAGTTAGTGATGTGGGTAAAGGCCATTATGCACAACCTCTATTAAATGAGTATCAACTTCCCTCTCCAGACCCACTGTGGTCTAACAATTCCATTGACTCAATCCAAAACTCACACTTAGAGAACATGACATACAATTCTAAATCTTTAAATGTCTAGAGAAATATCCCGAGATTACTAGCATGACATTCTTCATACCTTGAATAAATAGTATATCATTAATGAAGATGATAACAAACATATTTGAATAAGGTTTGTATACTCTATACATAATCTCCATGAACACTTCAACCGCATTTGTTAGAAAAAGGACATGACCAAAAGTCATAAAACACCATAATGGGTCCTGAATCTTGTCGTTGGAATATCACATTCCCTTACTTTAACTAATTATTGGCAGTTAAGGGTATTTGTTCCCTTACACTTACACTTAACTTATGGTTCCCATACTATTAGACAAACAAGTGTCACCCTGAATTTATAAAAAAAGAATCAATTCTCGAAAGAAGATATTCGTTCTTAATGGTATGTTTGTTCAATTGTCCTTAATCTATAAATATTCTAACGGAACCATCTTTCTTTCTCAAAAATAACAGCGAAGCGCCTGAAGGTGACACATTTAGTTGAATAATTCCCTTCTAAGGACATCTTTTAACTCCTCTTTCAGCTCGTTGAACTCTGTTGGTGCCATACTTTATAGAAAAATAGATATATGATAAGTAACTCGAAGAAGGTCTATGTTGATGTTTATCTATAATTAAGGGACACCAGGACAATTATTTGTGAAGACATCTAGAATCCCATTTACTACTTAAACAGACTCAATGAATGGTATCTTAAAAATAAGAGTCATGAACTCGGACCAAATGATAGATACACTCTTAGAAACGAAGTTCCTTGCCTTAAGGTATGAAATAAAAGGACCCTTAGGGAATGATGAACTCTTTTGGCACACTTGTAAGCTTAAAATTGAACACTCGAGTTCTAGAATTGAGTGACGCATAATAGCAATGAAGCCAATCCATACTATGAATGACATCAAAATCTACCATGTCTAAATCAACTTAATCAGCCATTGTACTCTAGTGAATGACATAATATAAACAATCATAATGGATTTTTGATTCTATAATACACTCACAATTGGTGTAGAAAAAGTGAAGGCTCAAGAATTTGGTCAAGAAAATATCAAAATTGAAGTCTTGGATCATATAGTGACAACATCTAGAGAATATTCTTGCTCTCGGTGACTAGTGATAGCATACAAACAATTTCCTTATCTGCCTACCCCTGAAGCAACTCATCTCGATGCATCTCTATCTGGTCAAGCAACTGATTAAGATTGGGTCGTAGTTACCCCTTTACCATTATTCTATGTTCTTTTAGGACTCTCTGTCATAAAATGACCATTCTGGCCACACTTGAAAGCAACTAGTGGAGTCATCAGAACATATACCTCAGTGTTTCCTACTTCACATAGCACATAATCGAGTTTTCCCTAATGTACTAAAAGATGATGCTCCAAAGAAGACACTTTTCTACGCACTCTAGACTAGAGGAGCAAAGTCGAATTGGGGTGTTGATGATGATGGAAAGTTCTTGTATTTCTCTCTATAGTTATATAAGTTCCTTCTAAGTGGGGGATTATGGTTAGTAGATGAGCTAGACATTCATAGTAGCATGTTGCATCGTTGTATTAATTGTATTGTATTTAGGAGTCTTGTTTGAATTGAATTTCATATACTCCTTGAATTGTGAATTTTTGAAATTACAATTTTGTTGTACAGTATGTTGATATGGTTTTACCTTTCATATTAGCATGTATCTATCATCGATTGCCTAGTTGGTGAATTTTTTGAATCTTGAACTATGTTCACTTCCAGGGAAAAATCTTCTCCCCGTGACATTTTTGAAAAATATACAAATTTATTCTTTGATTTAAAATTGTTGTAATATGGATAAAACTTATGTACATGAGTATAAAAATAAAACTAAAAAGATTTCATGCTATTTTGAATGAAGAATATGGGTTTATGGCATATTGAGTTGTAGAGTGAGTTTCTATCTTATTGTTGTGTTGTCAATCTCTTAATTCTGTAATTTGATGTTTCTCCTAGATTATGCATTGTATAATGTGTTATGTAGTATGTTTATGAGTTTTTATCTGAATCCTTACTATTGAAAGTGTTCAGAGAGTGGAAAGTGTCATTCAAAGACGAATGTTTTCCATGTGAGGGAGAATGTGACACCTCTAAAATGACTTAGGTGACACTAGAGCCTAAAATTTTTGGCATGAGGTTCTAAGATCCTGAAATGGGTTATAATTTTGCATGAATTCAGTGTCTAATGGAATAGTTTATTGGAAGTGAAACGTCAAGAGACGACTAAGACTTTGGACGCCTAGTCTCCTATGTGTGTCATAAGCGTTTATGTGCATATATTTATGTTTTATAAGATTATAAGGATCTTATATAGTTATAATGTTTTATAATGTCAGTGTGTAAAATGTCATGAAGTTTGGAGGTCAAACGTCCAATAACGTCCATGGTATTCTAATGTTTTGCCTTGAAATGACATTTTGTGTCTTAGCATGTTTCGTCGAGTTTTATGTCTTCTTTTTTGATGAAATTAATATGGGAATTCCAATATTCTTATACGGTATTATTTGGATTGGAAACGTCTGGGCGAAAGTCCCCAAGGACCAACCAAGGGTTGTTGAGGAAGGACCCTTCAAAGAGCCAAAGGCTCTCAAGACCAGCCCCAATTGACTGAGACAATCGATGACTAATAGGCTAGTCAACGCGTTGTATGTGGGATGCATTGGTCAAGACATAGACGAGGGATCTTAATCTCCCAATTACCAGTCTCTGAACCAAACAACGGCTATCTAGGACGGTCCATTTGTGGACAAACGGTCCGTCGATGGCCAATTATTGGTGAAGCCTATAATTTTGCAGTTCACTTTTAAGTTGCAAGGGTGAATTGGTAAATTCACCCACGTCCAAATAAGAGGTTATAAGGTTACTTAGGTATGTTTTCGTTATTTTAAAGAACTTTATAGCTCCTAAACACCTAGATGAATTCATTCTTCCAAATCAAAACCCCAAAAATCTCCAAGAAATTTTCTAGAATTCGATTGAAGCCAAAACGCAGAGAAGAGATTAGACTCGATATTTGAATGGTTGTTCTTCATCAAATAGTGGATTAAAATCAGCAATAAATGGCTTTATCATCCTTGAAACTCTATTCATCAACGAGTAACCTTTAAAGTAATTTTCTATAGTCTTCTAAAGATGAACTCGTCCAATTTCATCATCCAGCCATAAGTTATTGCATAAAATGTTTTAGATTATGGATTATTGATTGAATTGATGTTAATTAGGTGATTCTAACCTAAAATTTATGTACCCATACAAAACATTATCTCTTCAAATTTGCTATATTTTGGAGATGATGATCTTCTCTTAATGGTTATGAATTCTAGTGTAGTTTTCTATGGGTTTTTGAATAATGTAAGAATTATATTGAACTGATGTACAGGCTGTCTTAGATTGATAGAATATATTGAATTGACTTATATTCATTGAATATTCTAATTTATGCGTTGAATTAATAATCATGGTCCTAGGTAAGGGCCTATTGGTGTTGTATTCGATGATTTAGCTATGCGTTGAAGTGGATAAAATGTATTAGTGGTATGCTTCACTAATTCTATTTATTTTGTATAATGTAGGTCTCGAATTATGTTGTGATTGTTATGGTCAATTTATGGTGGCGGTGCTATGTTTTATATTGTGAATGATATGGCCTTCTCACAATACTTCATGTATTATGATGACCATGACCTTGTTTGTACTACTCGAAGTATAATAATGATTTGTGTAGTTCAATATGTGAAGTATGATCATATCTACCTACATGTAAGTAATGTGGAAGTATGTGTTCTTCTATTGATGTTGTTAGGAGATTGTGTTATACTATTACTATATTCTTATGTATATGTAGTCTTAGAGTTGATGCATGCATATTCCTACTTGACAATATGCATATATGGTTGTTATATTGATGATGTTATAGCAGTGTATAAAGTGACCTAAAGATGATGAAAGTTATGCCAATGTGCTTATGCAATATGGAATGCTATATATGGTAAAGTGAAGTATGTGTGTGTCTTGTTTGGTAGACTTGTGATACCTATGGAATGTGTATACATGAGATGTCTTCACATAGGATACTTAAGCCTATTATTCTTGTATATATTAATGACATGAGACCTTGAACGTTGCTAAGAAGGTCGTTTATGTGGAACCTTCAACCTAGTGGTAAGGTGATGATCCTTGAAGTCGAAAGTCGTAATGGTATCCCTCTTGTGTGAATTGTGGACTTAAGGCTGGTTAATTAGAACGATTATATCACCCTTAGGGAATTAATTGATCTATACTATTCTCTATTGAAAGGAATCCTTAGCGGACCTCTTTGTTGGGGTGAATGTGATTGGGTTATGAACAAGATATGGAACCGCTTCATGTGATCGTTAATGTGAATTACTCTATGAGATCAAATGCTAGAGCCGCGCGAGTTAGTATGATAAGGTAAGTAGCTCTAGTTAAGAATGAGTCTAGAGTGCAAAGAAACCCTTCTTATTACATAAACATGTGTCTACGTGGGATATGTCCAAGTTCTATCATTGGTAAGTATAACACCCTCCATCGGATTAGGTTACCACTCCGGATTCCATGATTAGCTACCATAGACTATGTCGGTAATGGCCTATTATAGTTTTTTGGGATATGTACTAGTATTTGAGAAGTCTATTAGTATGTTCAAGTATATAAGTCCCTAGGTATTATCCAAGACCATTAATTGAATGTCCTCTATGCGATGAATGCCTCTTAATGAACTAATGAAGTAATGACAATTAATTGAATAGACAGAGAAGCCCGGTAAGTCGATCGATTCAAGAAAGTCCGACATTATTATAGGAAGAATGTAAATGAATAACTAATCTAGAATAAGTCTAAGGATTTCCTAGTTGAATTGTGATTATCAATATTGGTCACACAAAGTATGCCCGTCTATCTAACTGGACAATCCTCCCCTAGAGAGAATGATTCATTCATCTTACTCAACACGAAGTCTTTCAAATCCATGAGCAGTTGTTCGAGATACTAGTTAATCTTTAACATCTATAACAAATGAGGATTCAGAACTGTAATGAAATGAAACACCCCTAGTTGGTTTATCTAGCAGACGTACACCTAACCTAGCCAATTTGTGTACCTCTTAAACAAGCTCCTTCTTCCTATCATCAATATGAGACACATTGCCCAAGCATAATCGGTTCAACGCATCAACCACTACATAAGCGTTACTTGGGTGATCGTTAACACTCATGTCATAATCCTCAAGTAGCTCTAGTCGTCTTCTATGACGAAGATTCAATTTTCAGTGTGTAAAAACATACTGAAGACTTCTATGGTCAGTAAATACATAAACATGTACACCATATAAGTAATGTATCCAATATTTTAACACAAATACCACAACAACTAACTCAAGATCATGTGTAGGGTAATTCTTTTCGTGGATTTTTAACTTTCTCGATGCATATGCAATCAGCTTGTCATCCTATATACGAACACATCCCAAACAAACTCGGGAAGCATCACAGTATACCACATACCCTACACAACTCCTCGGGAAAGTGAGAGCTCGGGCTGAAGTGAGTAAGTCTTTGACATCTTGGATGCTCTTTTCACAAGTTTCAGACCACTCAAACTTCGCCTTCTTTTTTAAGGCTGTCAAAGGAGCAACAATAGAGGAAAATCCCTCAACAAACCTGCGATAGTAATTAGCCAAACTCAAGAAACTCCAGATGTTTGTAAGAGTGAGGGGTTTCAGCCAATTCTTCACTTTTTCAAACTTTTTCGGATAAACCTATAAACCCTGCTCGGACACAACATGACCAAGGAAATTTACTGATCTCAGCCAAAGCTCACATTTGCTTAATGTTGCATACAACTGCTGTTCTCTAAGTACTTGCAATGTCATTCTCAAATGTTGTTCATGCTGATCTCTAGTTATAGAGTATATGAGGATGTCATTTTTGAATATTATGACAAAAGAATAAAGGTATTCACAAAAAACCCTATTCATAAGGTCCATAAACGCGACTAGTGCGTTAGTGAGATCAAATAACATGAAAAGAAACTCGTAATGACCATACCTAGTACGGAAGGCACTCTTAGGAAAGTCCTCTTATCTTACTCTAAGCATGTGATACCTTGACTGGTGATCTTTTTTATAAAAGAAACTTGAAACTTGGTTTATCAAATTGATCATCAATTCTAGGAAAAGGGCGCGTGTTCTTTCTATTGACTTTGTTGATTTGCCGATAATCGATACACATTCTAAGGGTGCCATCCATTTTCTTAATGAACAACACTCGAGCACCCCACGGGGTTATGCTCGGCTGGATGAAGCCTTTATTCAGTAGATCCTTTAACTACACTTGAACTATTTGAGTTCCGTTGTATCCATTATATATGGAGGAATGGGAATTTCTTTTGTATTGGGATCTAAGTCAACAGAAAAATAAATTTTGAGTTTAGGAGGAATTCCTGGTAAATCCTCCGTAAAGACATCTTGAAACTCATTTACTATGGTTACATATTCAATGGAAGTAACCTCATGCTCTAAGTCATTGACTCTAACATGGTGGTATAAATACCTTAGATAACCTCTTATTGACTTTAAGGTTGGAAACTATTTGGCTTATAGGATTTGAACCACGCGTTTCCCATTCTAGCTCTAACTCATTTGGAAACTGAAACCTTACTACCATGTTTTGACAGTCTATGGTAGCATAACACTTATGGAGCCAATCCATACCAAAAATAATATTAAAATCAAGCTTGGTTAATTGTAATTAATCAGCATAGGTTACTCTATCAAGAACATTAATTGAGCAATATTTATATACTCTTTCATCCCTAATGTTGTCACCAATGGGAGTAATAACTAGAAAAGACTCATGCAAGATCTCAGGAAGCAAGTCAAATTTACTAGTTGCTAAAGGAGTAAAAAATGATAAAGTGGATCCTAGATCTAACAATGCATACATAGGAAAAAAGAAGACATGCAACATACCAATGACCACATCAGCTGACTTCTGCTGCTCGTCTCTACCTTTCAAAGCATAGAATTTGTTCCTCTTGGAAGGCTCGTGTGCAGCAGTAGGATTAAGATAAGGCTGAGTATCTACCTTTGCCTGATTCCTCGCATGTGGACAGTCTTTTAACATATGCCCAATCTTGCCACACCCATAGCAGGCATTAGTACCCACCATGCACTCACCTTCATTCAAAAGGCCATACTTACAACATGGTTTGTCATTACGCAGGGAAATTCTAGCATTACCTTTCTTGTGTACAAAATTGTTCCCTTTAGCAGTAGTGTTTCTTGAAGTAGTATGATTACGTGAGAGCTGGTGCGCCTTCTTGAACTTGGGCCTTTTATGGAATCCAAAAGAACTCCTACCAGTACTAGAACAATCCTTATCCGAGGGATTAGGATCATGCCTTCTCAGCCTCTCTTCCTCCGACGACTCTCATCCACCTATTTTGCATGTGCCATAAACTTACCAAGGTCCATGTTATCATGCAACATGGTTGCCTGATATTCCTCCTCCAGATTATTCGATACACTAGTCACAAACCTATTCTTCTAATCATTGCTATTGGACATCAGGGAAGAATCACATTTGGAAAGCGAAACAAATTTCATGGAGTATTCCTTGACGGACATACCTCCCTGTCATCGGTTGATGAATTCTTCAACCTTAGACTCTCTCTGCTCTATGGGAAAGAACCTCTCTAGGGATGGAATCTTGAGAACGTCCCAAAGTGATGGGGACTTCTCCTGGTTCTCAACCATCTCCAAACATTTTGTACCACAACTAAGCCACATCTTTGAGTTTATATGCAAACAACTCTCCCTTCTCCATTTAATTATCACCGATGGCACAGAGAATTTTTTAGACCTCATCCACAAACTCTGGGATCCTCGTTATTTCTAAACTTATAGTAGACTTGAGGATTCATTCTGGTGAAATCTCTTAGTCTGCTAGTCATGGTGCTAGTATGTGGGTTATCCTTGGGATCACCCTCTCTAGTGTCCTAAAGTGATAGCTTGTGCTTGAGTAGTGATGGCTTGGTCCATCTGAACTAGTGCTTCTCTCACTTCTTTATCCGTCAACGCAACTGGGTTGACATGCATTTGTACTCCATTAACAATGGCTTTAGAAGGATCTTGGTTTCCTCAAGCAATTGTTTCTTCAAGTCTTCTGTCAGTGTTTCTCCTTGTGTTCATTGTTCTACTCACACACAAGAAGGAGCTTAGATGCTAGATTGAAATAAAATGTCAAAGCTCTGCACAACACGATGAAGAGTAGAATAAGGGAAAATTCCTAACATCACTTAGTCGATAAGTCATGGTTGTGGTGCACTTCACAACCATAAGCTAGAAACTACAAACGTGGTTGTTTTGAGCCTTAGTTCCTAGTAATTTAACCTCATGCTCTAATACCAAGTTTATCACACCCGGAATCTAGTCCCCTGATAAGCCTTATACATTAAAATTTGAGGAAAATATAAAACTTTAAATACATATTGAAGTGTACTTAGACCTCGTATAATTACTTCATTAGAGTGATATACTAATAATCTCAACTAAACAATCATCTATATTAGATTAAGCAATCAAAATGAAAGAATCCATAATATAATAATAGTGTGCCAAACGGCCTTAATACAAAAATCTTAGAACAATGTTTTAAGGGAAAATCTACGGACAACATCTACTCGATATGTTTAATGTAATAAATCGATAATAACAAACGTAGCATCCACGAACCCAAGAGGACCTACTAAAGGTGTCGAGATACTAGTCCGAACCGCTTCAACGTATCTTCAATCTTTTTCAAGAACCTGTATCTATAAAAATAGTAATAGTATAGTGGTTAGTACACACTTGTACTAAGTATTAGTGTATACACATAAACACATAAGGACTATGCATGATAAAGGAAAACTCTTCCTATAACAACATGCCATTTATGGAAAGCAAATCGTTATTTATGAATTATTGCTATTAACATGACATATTTCCATGAATATAAAGCACACAATTCATTTTCTATATGAACACATTGCCTTGGAACATGAACATAATGTAAGAACAAAAAGAACAAAAATTACTATTTTTGCTCCCTCTTAGGCCGAGAGCTCTACTCCCATGCCTCAATTTATTTTTCAGTATTATCTTCTATTCACTTTGTAGTTCAATGATCTCCTTTAATCCTATGTACTATTTACAAGTTCAATGATTCATTATAGTCCCATACCTAAAATGAGTCAACTAGTAATCCAAGAGACTAAGGAAATGACATAGCTACAATTGGGCATGAAGTTTTTATAAGCCAATCTTTATTGTCTAGGCAAATTATTTGATTAAATTCATAATGTGTAGATACTGAGCATATATCTTTATTGGAGTAAGCCAATAACTTCTTAAAACTTCATTGTTATCGACCACTGAATATTTGATATACTTTAAGCTCTCGCTTTCTTATTTAACTTTGAACTTACATTTCTTCTTCTTTATTTTCTACTTTCTTAAAGAAATCTTTAGCATTAAGATCATGTGAGCTAATATGACATCTAGTGTCTGCCCCACATTGAAAAGGGGTGGTTAACCGATCAAAGTGAACCTAGATCATGTGAGTTAATATGAAATCCAGTGTCTGCCGTATGCTGAAAAGGGGTGGTTCACCGACTAACGTGAAACAAAGTCCAGTGTCTTCTTCACATAAAAAAGAGGTGGTTCATGGCTAAAGTGAAATCATATGCTTAATTTGTGAATTAAACGACATATATCATGTGAGATAAACATGAAATACAGTGATCTCCCCACACTAAAAAGGGGTGGTTCACCTGCCAAAGTGAAACCGAATACTACCTTGCTATCTTAGGTGGAATTCACTGGCTATTTCCTATGATGACAACATAGTTCAAAGACTAGGAGATTTCGGAGACTACTTATCCACCATGGTGCTAGCCTCATAGCATGAGGCTTACATTTGCTTTCACAATCTCATTTGCCAGTCTATCGGTGCTTTGCTCAATTTCTTATACTTTTTGACCTTTAAAGTTGACTCATATATTTTGGAAAGTTGCTTCTAATTTAAGGTATACTTAAATTAATGGATGATTGTCATCCCTTTCTTTATTTGATGAATGTGAACTTAATCTTACATTATCATTTTTGTGTGATTGATACTTGTCTCACGATTTCTGACACCCTCTTATATGATTCTCTTTAACATTATCATTTAGGTGCAATAGAGACTTGTCTCACTTCCTTTAACACCCTATTCTGGTAAATGTCATAACTCATAAGCTTTTAGTTATGTTATTACTCACCTTATCTTTCTCAATGTCATTTGGTAGCTTTATACCGTTCTTTATAAAAGTTATAAACTTATTTAATAAACTACTATATTCATACTTCATTTGGATAGGGTATGTTTGGACTTGTCCCAATGATTGGCATACCCTTTGTTATGAATTCATTAAGTTACATTGGTCATGCTTTATTTGATATAACTTAGTCATTAGCCAATTTTTATATCATATTTTTGAAATAATATTGTAAGCCAATTTATTGGCATAAATCAAACTATGATACTATCACTAGCCAAGTAAATTATTTCTTGAATACATTATAGTAATCTCGTCATTTCGACAAGCCAAATTTTTAACATTTCATTATCTTATAAGAACAATGTCATCGTCTCAAACACAATTGATATAGACCAAACTTTCACATATCATAGTAATATAAACCTTAATTTTTAAGCATGCCAACTTTTAACATTTGTTTTGATTAAATCATAAGAACAATTTAGTGCTTAGTTTGGCTAAGGCAATAAGTTAATTTGGCACTGAAGATTCATTAACTAGTTTTGATTCTCATTCTTATTTCATCTTTGAAACATCGTATTCCAAACAAATACAAACATATCTATTGTAAAACACAATCAGTAATGAAAATCTTAATCTCTTTCAACGCTAAATTGAAGGTCATAAACAACTTATAACAATTTCATCTTCTCGAACACAATTGGGCATTTATAATATGGATTTACCCTATAGGTCTCATTCGATGTTATTAAATAATAGAAATCTACAAATAATGATCAGTTAACACTATATACCAACAACATGCTCGAGATTTTGCATTATACATGCTACTAGAGTCGGAAATAGGGAGAACTAGAGAGATGAACATTCAAAACTTTCATTGGGAGGAACCCTAGTTTTGGTTTCTTGAATTCAAAACGTTTGAAAAGCTACGTTGGAAAATGAAACCATGAGAAAAATCCAATACTTACGATAGAATTGAATCTACGAATATCACCTTGAACTTTGCACAAAAATCATGAAGGATAACCTTTAAATCGCTTAAGGAGAATTTTCTGTTTTTCTTACGTTTTGCTCACTGTTTTCAATCGTGAGTTTCTAGTGGTCGAACATGAGCCTAAGTCTTTGGAACTAATATTGACTAGTTCAACTTGCGCCAATTAAGTTAATTAAATAAATAAATTATCAAATTACCAAAATGCCACTCCTAAATTGACTAAAAATAGGAAACCATTTGACTTAGCCAAATCTGAAAATTAGCTATGGATTTCGGCCTTCATTTTGATTTTAAATGAATTAAGTTGCTAATTTATTTAATTAAGTTACCTAGGATAATTACTAAAGTACCCCTAAGTCATTAGGACCATAACCAACCCTTTTGGGCCATGCTAGGTTAGGTACTACAATGTTTCTTAGTTAGTTACTTATCTTAATGTCACCCGATTAGGTCTTAGGTTGTCGGGTCCCTTAGTTAATTATTGTTTGTTTGTCCTAGGTTAGTTAGTTATATAGGTTAGTTGGATAAAGTCTAGGACCGATTAGGGAGCTTGTGCCTACGTGGGCTGACCCAGATGCGCGCATATTCCTAACCTCTCTAACTGAATTAGTTAGCTTATCTCTTGTTTGGTTGCACATGTGCTTCGACATGTGTTGAGTGTAATTTCCTAACTAACAATTTTGGAAGGTTGATTTGGATGTTTACTTATTGTCCAAAAGATCCTCACTATGTCCTTCGGCACTGCTTTATCTGCATGATTATTTAAAGTGGTCATGTGGTTATGGTACCTAAGCTTTAAACTTGGATGCCTATTACATAATGTGTTAAGTTGAGAATCAATAATTTTAGCTTAGGGTCTTCATTGCAAGTATAATTATTAAACATGCTTGGATTATATTTAAGTACTTGTGTATACATAGAAATTTGCTAACACCCTTAAGCCAATATGCTATAATATGCCCAAATTTTCTCTATATTGGCATTGGGATGCCTATGTACCCCAATACACATTTATAAGAATTTACTAGGATCTTCACTAGTCATGTATGTTTTCTGGAACGTAACATGATTATTTGGGGGGCTTTCCGGACGATTCTCCTTTATAGGTTCTTTCTCTTAGAACTAAGAGAGCGGAAAATAGAATAATTCATCAACCTTTGCCAAGGTATATGAGTGTGACGGATTATATCCTAGAGTTCACTAAATTTTATAACTATTTTCCTACTATTGTGGTGGATTATAGGTCCAAGATGAAGAAATTTGTTATGGGGATATTTGTTCGTTTAGTTAATGAATGTAGGTCTGCTATGTTCATTCCTATAATGGACATCTCTGGTCTTATGTTCCATGTAGAAAAAATTGAGGAACAAAAGCATAATCAAGTTTGTAGGGAGTTGAAGATGACAAGGGCCAAAGATGGAAATTCTTCCAGCAGTATATTTTATGCTAAAGATAAGCCAAGTTTGAAGAAGGGTTTTTCCAACAAAGTCCCTTCTAACACTCAAGGATAACCAAAGGTATAGAGTTTACACCTAATGCTCAAGAGGGAAATGGTAGTGGTCCCTTTGTTGAGAAGCGCATTTGTTCTAAGTGTGGTAGCAAACGTGAAATCAAGAGTCTAGTTGGCACGGGTAATTTATAAAGTTGTTGTAAGAGTGGCCATATGAAGAGGTATTCCTCCATCATCAAGGCTCAAGGGAGGGAAAATGCTCAAGAACAAGCAAGTGCTTCCAACCCCGATGATCCTAAGAAGAATCGCTTCTATGTTTTTCTTCTCTAGGAGTGATCAAGAGGATTCTCCTAATGATGTCAACAGTAAAACAAGTGTTTTCCATTAATATGGATGCTTTAGTGGACCCCAGTGCCTCCTAATCTTTGGTAACTCCTTTAGTGGCCATGAATTTTAATGTATTACCCGATGTTTTGATTGTCCTTTTTCGGTTATTACCAGGTGGGTGACTCCATTGTTTCATAAAGAGTCTATATGAGTTGTCCCATATAATTTCCCAACAGAGTTACATTAGTTTATTTGGAATAACTTGATATGTTTGACTTTGATGTCATATTGGGGATGTATTGGTTTCATGCTTGTTTGCTTCAATAGATTGTAGAACAAGGGTAGTAAAGTTCCAATTTCCTAATGAACCCGTCTTAGAATAGAAGGGGGAAACTCAATCCCTAGAGGTAAAATCATTTCGTGTCTAAAAACATGAAGATGATTCCTAAGGGATGTATCAATCATGTTGTGAGGGTCAAGTACCATTGGTTAGAATATCCTCCTTATGATTAAGTACCCGTAGTGAAGGAGTTTCCGAATATCTTACCCGATGACTTGCCCGAAATTCTGCTTAAATGAGAAATAAGCTTCGTCATAGACTTGTTGCCGGATACGAAGCCTATTTAAAATTTTTCTTACCACAAGGCTTCGACTAAGTTTAAAGAACTAAAGGTTCAACTCAAAATTTACTAAAAAGGTTTCATAAAACCAAGTATATCTTCATTGGACACTCTAGTTTTATTTGTGAAAATAAGGATGGGTCCCTTTTATGTGCATTGATCTGAGGTCGGGGTATCACCAACATAGGGTGAGAGGTGAATACATACCTAAAAAGCTTTTCGAACTTGCTATGGTCGTTATGAGTTCCTAGTTATGTCTTTTGGTCTAACTAATAACTTGGTGGCTTTTTTATGAACCACATGAATAGTGTTACGAAATTCTCTTGACTCTTTTGTAATTGTCTTCATTGATGATATATTGGTATATTCATTGACTGAGGGTAGTATTTTTGGTTGATATAGGTTGCGTTTTCTTGGTCACATTGTTTCACTTTAGGTTTTGAGGTTGATTCGAGGAAAATGGAAGTGGTTAAGAATTAACCTAGATCTTTGACTCAAACCGGTACTTGATGTTTCTTGGATTTATCCGGGTATTATAGGATATTTTTAGATGTTTTTTCATCTATCACATCTACCTTGAAAACCTTAACCAAAAGAAAGTTAAATTTGAGTGGTCGGAAGCTTGTGATGGAAGCTTTCTAGAGTTCAAAGATATGCTTACCTCTGCTCCGTTGTTGACCTTACTAGAGGGTACAAAAGGGTTTGTAGTGTAATCTAATAATTCTCGAGTAGTTTTGGGTTGTTTCCTATTGAAATATTGCCAGGTGATAGCATAAGCCGCTAGACATCCTAAGGTGCATGAGAAGAATTATCCAACTCATGATCTTGTATTAGCGTATGTAGTGTTTGATCTAAAAATATGGAGGGATTAGCTTTATGCAGCAGATGTTGATGTATTTACAACCAAACGGATCTTCAATATGTTTTCACTCAAAAGAAGTTGAATCAACGACAAAGAAGATGGTTGAAACATTTGAAGGATTATAATATGAGTATTCTCTACCACCGTGGGAAGGCCAATGTGGTTACAGATGCTCTATGTCAAATGTCAATGGGTAATGTTATAATACTATGAAATTCTAAAGCATAATCTAGAGCCAAACATGTTAGTCTAAGAGTTTTAACACTGTGTTCAATTCAATTATAATGTATAGAAGTCATTTAGGATGTTTCAGAATCAAACGTCAATGAACATCCATGATGTCTGGAAAAGTGTTCTGGAGGTGCTAGTGTGACTTGGCCTATTTGACTAAGTTTTAAGAATAAGAAAATGATTAAATTTTGTGGAGAGGTGTCTAACACATTGAATTTAATTTATTGTCGAAACTGCCGGGTGCAACACTCCAAAGACCAACCTAGGACCCTTGCAATTTGGCAAAAAGCTACAAAAATGTAGCGTCTACCTGGAGTTGCAGGCAACGAGTGGTCCAATTGATGGGGCATAGATTGCCACAATCAATGTCCATTCAGAAAAAATTGTGAAAGTTTGATCTGGAAAATATTTGACCAAAACTACGGACGTGCAGCACGGAGGACACACAACCCGTCGACTGACATACGACCTGTCTGTCGGATCTCGTCGGTCAGGTGTGTTTGTTGTTGCTATGTTTGACTTAATACATTTAATTAGTTTTTATAGTTAGGAGGTTAATTAGGGGTTAGGGGTGGTTAATTAAGCTATTTAAGTCACTATATAAACTACTCTAAGCCATAAAGCTCACTTAACTATAATAATTCGAAAAACCCAACTGATCTTTGTTCTCTCTTCTTTCTCTCTCCCAAAGAAACTCCATAGAAGACCAAGAAAAAGAGTCCCAGGGCTTCAAAGTATCATGTTTTCTTCATCAAACTTCATTAATTAGTAATGTAATAGAGTCCTTTCACCTTTGGCATCTCTTTCCGCAAAAGGTTCCTTCAAGTTGATTTCAAAAATAAAAAATCAAGTAGGTTTTCGTCCAATACGAAATTGATCTTGTAAATTTATTTGTTTATACTTATTTTGGTTATTATGAGTAGATTTACATGTATTATAATTCAATTAGACTGTTCTTGAGGCATTGACCATTTTTTTTGTAAAAAGATGACCTTTTCCCCTTAACCCTAGGTTGTGATCTTGAATCTATTTATCTAGTATTGATACTATTGGATTTGTTAATGCGTGAATTACTATTGTATGTTTTCATTATGCCAATTTATAAGTAGATTGTTATATATTGTAATCAAATTAGGCTAGTTATTGAGTTGTTAACCTAAGTTGTGAGTATATCATGGATTTAACCTAATTCTCTAACTCTAGGCAATGAATTAGTGATGAATTATTGTGTAGTGATTCAATTGAATTTTATATTATGTTTGTTACTATCATGCGGTGAACGCCCATTTTTGGGTGGAATTGTATGGTTGATGTAAGACCTTGATGATGGATTGTGAAGGGGATTGCGGTAAGTCTTATGATTACAATTTTGTACTTCGATTATGATTACGTGTGGTTAAGTGAAAATGTTGTATTGAAGTATACCTTATGTTATGACTGATAGGGTAGGTATGATGTGGAATTGGAATTTCATAAACTATGGCTTGCGAGTTGTTGGCTAAGATATAAATTTTATATGGATAGTGATAACTTACTGATGTGTCTTATTATGATGAGACGATGTAAATGTGCTAACATCACATGTATAAATTTTCATGAAAGGTCAATACTCATGCAATGCTTATTGAAATTTGATGATGTTTCTATAAATGATTGACACAATGACCTTCATTAAGCTATGATGATTAATAAAGACATTAAAAACATTTTAAAAGGGAGTCTATCTTAGCACCAAGTAAACTAGAGTGAGGATTGTCCCTTCCCACATAGGAAGGTAGGATCACTAATGTACTCATGAGATTGGAGAGTAAAATGCATGTAGAATAAAGAGGATTCCAACTACATCTCCTAGTTCTTGAACTATGTTGCCCCAATAGGAATACCAACAAGTGCATCCACAGAGATGCTTCACTCATGTTTTGGTACAACCTTGGCAAGTAGTCCGCCTTTTTTCAGTTTAGGGTTCCATGACAACTTTCCACATTGGCTCATGTGGTTTATGTCGGTTAAGGCAAGATGTTCCCAAAAGTTAAAATGAAGTAATGAAGTGAACTCAAACTAGCATGACCAAAGAGGTTTAGCTTAATCTAGGTAGGGGTATGGGACTGTACTTATACATTGCACTAGTTAGCGTTCAGGGAAGTCTAAGGAGGATGTTCTTTTGTATATATATGATTATAAATGTAAATGATATATATATGATGGTCTTACATGTTGATGACACTATATGATGTCGGTTTCACTTATGAACATGTATTTCGTTTCTACTGCTTAAGTATGATGGTATGTACTCTTAATGATACACTATATTATGTTGGACATTCTTTATGGTTCTTGTTAGGTTAACTTGATTGATTGAGTTTATGGTGCTTTGCTTATTAATTTCATTAGTGGACTTAATAAGGGTTCATGAGTAGTGGTCTTACTTTAGTTATATTGTTATGAACTCTTATATATGCTTGTTGATGTTATAACTTTATGATAAAGTTGTCTTGAGTATGTGCTCAATTATGTTTATATGAATGTTGAGTTACCTAGATGTAGTATTGTTAGTCTTATGATGTATATAGTCTTGACTTAAGGAATATGTACAGTTAACTTGTATTGGTTCTTGAATATGCTTAAGGCTTTTCAAAGTAACATAGCATGCTTTAATTAAATGTCCCTTGTTAGAATGATTTTGTATTGTGTGTTCATATGGTCCTATGCATAGTGCAAGTGATGTGCTAACCCCATTTCTCCTTTTTCCCCCAAAATTTTATGTTTTGTTTGTTGAAGGGTTTGTGATGACTTTTGAAGAAAGACTTTGATTCCGATTCTCCATTTTGGGTAGGTCCTCACCACTTCGAGGATAATGGAACTTGGTATCATTGGATGTTGATTTTGTCTTCCTATTTATGTTTACTCGATCTGAATATATTATATGTATGCGAGAGGTCTACGTAAACCTAATGATAGATAGAAGAAAACTTTTTAATTTTTTGCATTTTTAACCTATCAATGTAATGATGTAAGCTAAGAGGCTAGTCATAGTCCTCTTCAAGGAAGACGACGTCAGTTACATCCAGGGGGTTCTCTCCGAATGTTACAAACATGGTATCAGAGCATGAGGTTGAATATATTCATAGACGTCGATGTCTCATTTAACCACGTCAATGTATATTCTCATTCATATTTGTGAAGCGTGCAACACGTATGAATAAGAAACTTTATGAAGCTTAAGAAACTCTCCATTTATTTTGAAATCCGATATCGTGTCTTTAGAGTCTTGACTCAATGTGACCTTAGAATCTAATCCTTTTATTATGATTGTACAGAATGAATACCCAAAGAACAACCACTCGATGACTTGATGAAGCGATTGCCAATGCGGGGGTTCCTCCCTGAGGCAATCAAGTCCCTCCTCTTGAAAGAGTTTCTAATGATGATTAAGCTCGGGTCAATCCTCCTCCTTCAATGGATGGGGACATAAGGGAATTTTTTTCCAAATGTCCCAAGAAATTACTACACAAGAACAAGTAGTCACTACTCAACCGTAAGACATGACAGCCCAAGCTAACCGGGAGGTTGTACCCTGAGGAAACTAACATGTTGAACCATGGCCTCCCGTTTGAGGGATTTCACAAGGATGAATCCCACTACTTTATATGGGTCCAAAGTTGAGGAATTCCCCCAAGAATTCATTGATTAAATCTACATGATTCTCTATACTATGGGGTTGACTACTCATGAGAAGGTCGAGTTAGGTACTTACCAACTCAAATATGTGGCCCAAAGTTCGTACATAAAATTGAGAGGCAATACTCCCTTAAGGGGTGGACTAATGATATTGGAGATTTTCAAGAAGGCTTTTCTGGATAGGTTCTTTCCTCGGGACAGGTGAAGCCGAAGTGGAAGAATTCATCAAACATTGTCAAGGAGGTATAAGTGTACTTGACTACTCTTTGAAATTTTTCAAAATTTTAAACTATACTCCTTTTTTGGTTGCCGACCCTAGGGATCACATGAGCCGCTTTGTGAAGGGAGTGTCAGATGACTAAAAGGAAGAATTTCATTCGTCTATGATACGTGATAATATGAACATTTCTTGTCTTATGGTTCATGCTAAAAAATGGAAGAGACAAGGTTAGGAGGAAGGGTAGGGATACCAACAGGGCAAGGTCTTATGATGGTGGTTCTTCAAAGGGTTGGATTGATATCCAAGATAAGCCTAGGTTCAAGAGGTTTTCTCATCAAGTTCCTAACAATTTTCCTAAGGATCTTTATTATTGAGTTTCTAACACTAAGTCCCATAAGGGAAGAGGTATTAGTTTACCATAAAAGAAGCCAACTTATAGAGAGTGTGACAAGAAGCATTATGGTGATTGCATTGTTAGGACGTACAACTGCTTTGTGGTGTGGAAAGAACGACCACAGGGTTAGCGATTGGCAAAATTTGAAGGGGCAAGACAAAGGTATTGGGCATGATCAAGCTAGTGTTCCTAATATGGATCCTCCAAAGAAGAATCACTTTGATGCCCTGTTCTCTCGGGGGTGCACAAGAGAGTTCTCCCGATGTGGTGACCGGTATGTTACAAATCTTCTCTATATATGTATATGTTTTACTTGATCCGGGTGCTACATTATATTTTGTTAATCCCTTGGTAGATAGAAAGTTTGAAATTTTGCCCGATATTCTAAATTAACCCTTAATGGTAACTACCTCAGTAGGTGAGTTAATGGTTGCAAAGAGGGTATAGAGGAATTTTCCTATAAGGTTGCCCAATAGAGGTTCTATTATTTCATGTCTTACGTCTTGAAAAATGATCTGAAAAGGGTGTCTATATCACATTGTAAGAGTCAAAGATTTAGACTCCAAAAATCCTCCCATTAAGTTAGTACTTGTAGTAAGGGAATGTCTAGAGGTCTTTCCAAATAAACTTCTCGGAACCCCTCCCGAATGGGAAAGTGATTTTCATATTGACTTGCTATAGGGTATCAATCCATTTGAATTCGTCCTTATAGGATGGCTACAACAGAATTTAAATAGTTCAAGGCTCAACTGAAGGACTTACTAGATAGAGGCTTCGTTAGACCTAGTATTTCCCCATGGGTTGCTTTAGTTTTGTTTGTGAAGAAAAGGATAGATCCCATAGAATGTACATTGATTATCGTCAACTCAATAAAGTCACTATTAAGAAGAACTATCCTCTACTTGGATTGAAGACTTATTTGATCAACTCCATGGGGCAAGCTACTTTTCTAAGATTTTTTTTAGATCCAAGTATCACCAACTTAGGGTGAGGTGTGAGGATATACCAAAGACGACATTTTGCACAAGATATGGTCATTTTGAGAATTAAAAATTTTAATTTCTTCTACATTTAGGTTGACTAGACCTCTACATACACATAATATATATTCATTCTGAGTATACATAGACCCTTCGTATAAGAAGATTACATAGTCTTCTACTTTTATTGAACATAGATATATAAGATACTTAACATAGTCTTAAAAGAATGTCTTATCTCATAAACATCTAAAACATGAATATTACAATCGGGCATATTCCAAAAAACAATGTAAGAAAGTCACATATAGGCTATACAATTCGTACTAAAATGAAAATAAAGAACATAGGAGTCTTCAAAGCAAAAATAACATTCATAAGCTCGATATTGGGATTGTCCTCGGATATTGAATACCTACCCACTGGGATGATTGAGAATTTCTAAATCTTCTTCAATGTCGTCTCAAAAAGCCTTCAGCGACCGGAACCTTAAATGTGGGATAAAGCATAAAATGAGGTTAGCACATCACATGTACCAAGTATGAGACTATATGCACACATATCATCAAATCATGCTAAAAGGGGACATTTCATTAAAACATGCTATTTTACATTTGGAAAAGCTTATGCATATTCAAGAACCAACACAATTCGTTGATTCATATTTATCAAGTTAATACCATATACTATACATGACAAATCCACTTTATGTCCAAGCAAGTAACATGCATATCAACATTCTTGAACCCATAGTCAAATAGAACTCTATCATAAAGTAATGACATCACAAGTATGAATAAGAGTTGATTAAAACATAACCAAAGCAAGTCCATTAATCAAGACCCTCATTAAGTTCACTTGTACAATGACCAAACAAAGCCCCATAACCTTACTTAATCAAGTAAACCTAACTAGAACCATAACCAATGTCCAACTTCACATATCATATCATAAAGAGCTCATAACTTCATACATTAGCAATATAGACCAAACATATATTTACAAGTGAAATAAACATCATAAGGTTTCATCAACATGTAAGATCATCATATACTTTTATAAGCATATACACATAAGGACCACCTCAGAAGGCCTCCTTCAAGGAAAACTAGTGCAAGGCATTGGTAGAGTCCCATATCCTTACCTAGGCTCAGTCAAACATCTTGAGTCACCCTAGTTAGTTTGTACTTCATTACTTTATTTTAGTTCAGGGAACGCTTGCCTTAACTGAAATAGATTACAAGAGTTAAGTGTTGAATTTGGTGTTGTAAAACATTACACTGATTGAAGACGGTCTACCAGCTAAAGTAGAACCAAACATGAACATAACATCTACGTGGATCCACTAGCTAGTATTCCTATGGTGGAAACATTGTTTATGTAACTTGGGGTCTATCTTGGAAACATGTCTCTACACCATAATTGGGTCATGAGGCTATCCACCCCGTGAGGATCATAGTGAATCCTACCTTCCCTCCTTGGGAAGGTGTCACCCATTCACCTACAAGATCACTCGGTGCTAAGTTAACGTCCCTTCTAATTGTCGTTAGTTAATCCATTATTATCAAAGTTAATTTAGGTAATAGGGTATACCCTTTATATAAACATCATCATCGTTGATCATTATGAATTTTATGAAAATCACCTTTCAATACATCACTCTTAGTGAGAACAACTTCTTTTATCGTATAATAGTAATACACATAAATGAATAAAAAAGATCCTTATATCATTATAATATTTACATGATCTAATAATTTATAACTCAATACATTTAAATACCAACATCATACTATCCTAGTGAATCCAATCGTAACACACTGACTTCAATTGAATAAACATTACAAGGTATAAGTCATCATAATAGAATAAAGATTTCAAAATCACAAGACCTTAGCTCCTTCTCTTCCAAACATATAAACATGGTGTTACCATAAACAACTCTAAAATCATCCATATATTTTCATAATATAGTAATTAAACCAATAACAAAGTCAATTAAACCAACACGACGCAATTCAATTCTACATCATAACCTAGGGGTAAAAGGAAAAGTTCATCTTCTACAAACTAGACCAAACCATGTATGAGTTGTGTAATATAGTCATAATTCATCATTATATATTCATTAAAACTATAATAAAGCATAAATAACTCAAATTCAAATATAAGTTTTGAGATTGAAAGAGACCTACAAGAAATTCATCTTCAAAACTCAATTTGAAGAAACCGTTTGGGGAAAGAGATCCCAAAGGTGAAATGAATCACATACCTTAGTGTTTGATAAATTTTTAGGGAGAAAGTTTGGTGATTGGATTCATAGAACCCACATTGACCTTGACATATTGGTGTTCTTCAACTTGAGAGAGAAAGAGGAGGGAAGGAAGTGAGTTTGTGTTTTGGTATTTATGAGACCTTTTGTTTAGTCTAATTAGGTTAGGGTCATATATAGGTTGTTAATTAAATTAATTATAACTACACTAAACCGTAATTAACCTCCTAACTAAGTCAAATAATTAAATGAAATAAATAAAAACATACAGCAAAACAGAGGTTGCACTGACGAGACCATGATCAAACGATCGACGCGCACTGTTCACTACTCTGCTACACACTCGTTAATAAGTTCAAAGACTTCCCATTTTCAGGCTTCCAAAAATTTGGCTAACTTTCCATCGATGGAAGAAGTCCACACCCCGTCGCTTGGATAATGAATCGTGGGTTGCATCCATTGGTGAACACTGCCTTGGGCAACCTTTGACCCCAAAATGCTAGGGTCCTCCTCAAGGGACCTTGGTTGGTACATGGGGAGTCGCACCAGGACGTTCTAGCATGAACCAACCCTTATTCATGTTATACAGCCTTCCACCAAAATTCATCAATTTTTGACTTCAAAAAGCTAGTCAAATTGGCTAAGATAAGCTAGTACCGCATTGAACTAGTTTCCTGCCGTCATGGATGTTCTTTGACTTTTCGGTTTCTAAACATTATAAATGACTTATATTCATTAAATTTTACCCTAAAACAGTGTCTTAACTTTTTGACACCTATGTTAGGCTCTAGAACCCGTCTTAGACTTTTGAACTGTTTTAATGGGTTAATTGATAAGAATGAATGTTGATGAATTATACCTATATTTATTTAGATAATAGAATTTTATCATAATATATGATTAATAATGGTGAATTTTTTATGTATTGATGCATGGGTTTATTGGTGAGTTGAGATCTAAAGCCTTGAAGGCAATTTGTGAGCAATCTCTTGTTTAATAAAAATTGTGAGTTGATGTTGATCAACATAATAAGTGGCAGTGCTTATTTTATAGTTATATTAAGGTGATTCTAATGAAGTTATGGTGATCATATATTTAAGTATATGTGCGTGTGCTCCAGTGATAGAATGATGTTCTTGTACAAAATTAAATGCATGGTAATTGAAAGTATGTCATCACTAAATACTCTGAATGAAATGATGATGATGGAATGTGAAGGGATAATATTATAAATGTTGAATTGTTAGGATAGAGCATCCTGTTCTAAAATAATTAATGTATATTGACATAATGTTTAATGATCATGAATCGGTAGACCTAATGTTGGTAGCCTCTTTGTGATTGAATGTAAAAATATCTTGATTGGTATACCTAATGTTGGTACACTCTCTATAAATGAATGAATGTTAAAGTAGTCTAGGACAATCTTTAAGTTGGTAGACCTAATGGTGGTAGCTTTTCATGAGGAATCTAGTTTCTAATGTGAATATGAAACCTAGGATCCGTAGACCTAATGATGGTTTCCCTTCTTTCTGTGTGAATGTAAAACATTGTACAAGTTGACCTAGCAGTGGTGGCAACCTTCTAGTGTGAAATGATGAGCCTAAGATCGGTATATTTAATGGTGTTTGCTCTTCCTTTGACGGTCAATGAAATATCCTTATATACCTTAAATCTATAGACATAATGATGGTGTCCCTTGATATTTATGTGATTTGGATCGATAGGCCTAATTTTGGTGGACCTCTCAAGAACACCAACGAAATATTAACGAAACTATTCTTTGGGCATGTAGGTTAAGAATAAGAAGATATAGTGAGATAGAGGTTCTCCGAATGTTAGTCTGAATCTCAATGAACATCTTTCATATCCCATAACTATGTGCCCACATATGTCCTAGCCATGTAATCCATCTAATATCTAGATGAAACCTTTTTCTTTAGGCAAGCGGATTACCTCTTTACATTTTGGGAATAAAACACTAGATTTCATACCAATATTTCATGGTCTATGTCGGTTATATCTGTATTCCGATCATGTGGGATGTGCACACTAGTAACTTTGTAAGTACTACAAAGTGTAGGTAGTAGTATCTACACATGGCACGAGTAGGATTTTAAAGGATTTTAGTGAGTTCTTCAAGTCTTAATAACTAATGTATGAATTTCTATATGTATGAATTTCCTCTTATGTTAAATTCAATGAGAATGATTACCTAAGGTCTAATGAATAAAAGTTGTCTAACTTAAGTGCTCGAGTAATGTTGACTCTTGTATGCTATTGTAAAGATGCATACTATACTTTCATGTCTTATTATATATTAATGTGCCTTGCTTGTGGTGACTTTAATGGAGTACTTAGTGTGAGTACTATTATGATATAATACTATCACATTACACAAGTATTACTTTGGGGAGGCCTTAGATAATGCTAATATTCTGCAATGTTTACTAATCGAATGTTTATGTCTCATAAATACTCTATTGTGTAAAGGTGGAAAAAACTGAAAGGTGAGTTCACTTTTGGTGACCTTATTGTTGTTCCTTAGTAATGATGGTGGTATGGGACGCTATCCATACATTGCACAAGGTATAGCATGAAGAGTTACTAGATGTGAAGGTTTAAAGGTAAAGGTAATGGTTTACATGTTGCTATGGTATAAATGAGATATTATGACTTGCATGATGATTATACTTGTGTTGTATGTTTCTTATGCTATTGAACAATGATACTACAAAAGTGGAATAATGCATTGATACAAACAAATTCTCCATTTTAAAATATGTTTTTGCATGGTAATCATACTTAGTTCTAAATTGTTGTATCACAATCTTGTTCATTATTTTACTACATGTGTAGGTCCCGTAAAGTTCTAGTTAAAGTAATTGGATTTCTAATCATGCACGAAATGGTAGGTCTAATGGATTCGAGGACAAAGAACTTTTATGTTTAATTTTTTTTTGTAATAGACCTTTAATAAAACTTTTTGATTATAAATGGTCGTGTCCCTAATATGTTTTAAGATTGTGTCTAAGATGTTATTATAGTCCCGTTATATCAACCAAGGCTATGTAATATAATGAATAATTTAGTAAATATCATTCCACAAGTTTGTCCTTTTACCAGCATCAGACATTTCATTCGCTATGGTTGTGATAATTTGCTCATCCTCCAATAAAGTTAATTATGTTGTCACTTGTTGATCAGAGTCAGCCAAAATAGTAATTTGAATATCATCCAAACCAATATCAAAATTTTCCCATTGTGATTGACATGTACTTTCGTATTTTTACTTGGTTCATGAAAAGGTTCCATCAAAGCAATGAAGAAGTTCCAAAACACCGCCTTCCAACACATTAGGATACTTTTTCACTGTCTTTACAACAAACACTTATTTTCAATTCGTCAATCCTACATAACAAGTCTAATACCTCAATATGTAATGCAATACAAAAATCTTTAATTGTCCCATAAAATTCAAAACTCGTTTTTCCTATAAAAATATATAAATTGAACATTCAAGCTCTGGATGTATGTTTTACACTTCAAAAGGAAATCTAAACCTTTGTGATTGAAAAAATATTCAAACTTTAATAATTTTCCCTTTTTGAAAAGTTAATAAGAAACAGTAATGATAATAACCTAAAAAGAAAGTAATAGAATAAATTCGAGATAATATGGACAAATGTCATAAAAATTGATGTACTACAAACAATCGAATAAAAGATAGAACACTTCTGCGGATGTGTGTTTAGTGCAACAATGTTGACGACCTTTCTATATTCTTATTATTTTCTAAAAAGAAAAATATAGTTTAGACTTTTGTGATATTAAATGCATGATATGTGTATTGATTTAAATTTTGAGGTTTATGATTTATTCTATAAAAATTTGAAATTGAAATTTTTACTAAATGGAGAAACATACATTGTTTGGACAGACAAAAGAAATAAGAAGACCACCTAAATTTGCATTGCTATAGAGTATTGAGATCTAATTTTGTCAAAATAAGTTTTTGTAAAATGAATCTAGTTTTGTTAAGGTTAAATCTTTTTTTTATCTTAGACCACTGTCAAGCCCTAAGGATACCCCCTTGATGTAAACATAGAACCTAGGATCAATGGTGACCCCAAGCATTGCCTAATCTAGCTTATCATAAGCATACTAGTAAAAGTAAAGTAAAAAATACTTTTCAAAATATTTAAGCATGAGATAAACTTAAATTGGGAATACCCAACATTGTCTTAATATATAAACTGGATTTTACTAACAATAGGAAGAACAAACTCAAAGTTAAAACTGATTCTAAATATGTCTTAAATAAGACTCCAAAGACTAGAGGTACTGGGACATGCCCACTACAAAATCTAGCAAAACATAAATTGATAGACTTAATTAAAGAAATATAAGACTATCGTCCTAGAAGAATGAGCAAACACCACTTCTAATGTTGAATACTGATTGAGAATCAATCTACACACAATCTGAATTTTGAGGACCTGAACACACATAACGAGAAGATGTAGTGCAGAGTATGCATGCAGGAATGGATAAAGTAGAAAAATATATATAACTTAACAAAGCATACTAAGCAATCATATAATATGAACATGATAATTAAACAAAACATAATGAATATGAATTAAACTAATTACAATGACTAAATTTATAACATCTTGAAACTAATACTAAACTGTAATTGATAAAATGGTCAATTTAAAAAAAAATCTAACCTCGGTGCTACAATTAAACGAGATAAAACAACGTGAGCTAAACATGTAGTCCGATGTATGTGCCCTGTCAAGAAGATTTTGATATACCTTGTCAGGGTTATAAATGCATTACTGGCGTAATCATAAAAAATGATGCCTAACAGAGGGAACTTATGGGGGAACATAGTTTTGGGATTATTAGGGTGACTGACCCTAGCCCAATTCTGTAGAAAGCCTACTCCCATCTACAATGTGTATAATACAACATAAATTTGATTGCTCAATATTCTTACATTCATACGTAAAATGTAACATTAACTAATAATAATGAAATGTTTGAAAACTGTTGCATGTATATTTGTATAATATTACCTAACAAGTATTGTTCATGAACTAAACAAATTTACACAACTAGAGCTCTGAATTTCATGCAAGGAATTTTGCAAGAGGATTACAAAAACATAAAAGTCTAATTAGAAATGTTCTAACGACTAAATCACAACAATTCCCTATCTTCAACAAAATCTAGGTCTATTAATATTAAGGGAATCAAGAATCATACTAGATTCTAGGGATTGGACGGGTGAAAGGAACCCACTAGTGAAATCCCACATAAATGCAAACAAATTCTTTAGAGAAATTGTTCAATTTCAAGATGAAACTTTAAAGAAACGTGGTAATTGTTCTTAATCAAACTGGCGCGTCTTTTTGCTTCTATTGCTCTAAGTTTGAATGATTTTTGTATAGATTTGTTTAGGGTAAGTTGTGTCTATGTTAATAGGCTAAAACTAACAAATACTACATAGTTTAGGGATGAAACGATGTAGTTTTGGGTTCCAACACATTAAGGGAATAAGAGAAAAAATGGCCCCACCAAAAATCTGATGGGCTCGACCAAAGACGCAAGATGACCAGTCATAACAACCATGGTCCGTTGTTAGTGACGTTGTTTTTGGGCTATTGACTTCTACTATAAGACCCCGAAGATGACCTAAATAATATAGAGACTAAGTTGTTGGTATTGATGGTCTAAGATATTAAATATGTCTAATATATGGTATAGAGGCAGTAGCTAATGTTTTAGGTGTGTTGGAAGTCAAACGTCAAAGGACGACCAAGACATTCGACGACTAAGTCACCTTAAAGTATCATATGTGATTCTATGTGTTTATGTGTGTTTCATGAAATTTTAAGATCCTTAAATAAGTTATTATTGAATGTTTAAGAAGTGTGTTGCATTTCCAGAATTTTTGAGGTAAAACGACCAAGAACGTCCTTGACGTTCGAAAGATATGCCTTGAAGTTACCTTGTGCGTCTAGGTGTGTTTCGTCGAGTTTTACGTGTCCATATTTGATGGAATTCAGGTGAGAGGTGTAAAAATTATAGACGATAGTATTTTGGTGGTAAAAGTCCAAGAAAATTATCCCCAAGGACCATCTAAGGGTCCTTTAGGTAGGACTCAAAACTATTAGCAAGGCAGTCCCATGCAGACCCCAAAGACGGAGCAGTCGATGGCTCATTGGCCTATTGACACCCCGTCAAAGGGTTTCGTCTATGAGGACATAACAAAGGGACACAAATAATCCTTGGAAGGCTTCTGTAACCATCGTTGGTGGCCAGTAATGGCCGGTCATGGAGACGATGCCCCGGGAGGGCAAGTCGTTAATGATGTCGTTTTCTTGCGCAGGTGTTGCTGCCAAGGAAGGGATGAAAACGTTAATTCACCCCACTTATCAATTAATTCTTGGAGTTTTAATAATGGTATTTTTGTTACTTTAATTATGTATATAAAGGTTAAACACCATAAGGACTTCATTCTTCCAAATTGAAAACCCCAAACGCTTAGAAAAATCCCAAACACTCCATTGAAGTCCAAATTGAAGAAGCATCTAGGTGTGGGGGGTTTGAGTTGAAATTATTCATCGAAGTGAAGAATTATCATCCTTGAGGTATGGATTTTATACTTGAATTTTTTTGTCATAAAGGAGACAAACTCTCAAGTTGTTTTTCAAACTTTTATTGAAGTGAATTGCCCAATTTTGGGATTCTACCATGGGTTCTTGCCTAAACGATTTCTAAACATTTAATTATGATCTATTTGATATTGTATGGATAATTTCAATCTAAATTACATATGGACCCATGTTAATTGATGAACCCTAGTTATGACTACTCATTGGGTTACTTGATATTAAGCTAATATTGTGGAATTGTTATGTATTTTCTAATGGGATTTTTAATGATATAAGATTGTATTAAATTGATATCTAATTGATCTTATATTTTTAAACGTAGATTGAATTGATGTATATTCATTGAGTTTTATGGTTATTGCGTTGAATTATTGTTCATGCCAATGGGTAAGGGCCTTGTGATGTTGAATTGGTTGATTTGACATTCAATTGAAATGTAGATGAGGGTATGAAGGTATGCTGACCCATTTTCTTTAATTTGATATTAATTATACTTTTATTCTATTATGATTTGTACATCCACTTATGCTGGCAATGTTATGTGTTTTACTTGCAATTGATACGGCCTTGTCAGCGTTACTTTATGCAATAAGATGAGCACTGCCTTATTGGCAACTACTTGAAGTAATGTGGTTATTTTTGTAGTTGATTACGTGAAGCATGATATTATATATCTACATGTGAAGTCCTATGTGTGTTCTTCTACTTATGTTGCCTTAAGGTATCATATTAGACTATGACTTTGACATTATGAGTATAGTGTTAGGGTTGAGTTTTGGTTATTCATACCTTGCTTTGCGAGTCTATGTGGAGTACATTAATCATGTTATGATGATATATAGGATGACTTGATTATGTAGTTTGTTTCAAGGTTTTTGTAGAATGACTTTCATTATGAGTTCAATTGAAGTATGTGATGTCTTGTCTTTGTTGACTTGTATATCTTTCTTGATGTATATATGATATCTCAATTTAGGGTATTAGAACTCTCAGTCTTGAATATATGAATGATATGTGACTTTAAATGATTATATGAGAGATTATTATGTGAAAGAGTTCACTTAAGGGTAAGGTTAAGATTGTTGAAGCGTAAGCAGTAATGGTATCCTTCAAAGTTAAGAAATGATGGTTTTATGGTTAGTTGGCTAGAAAGGCATAATATAAACACTTAGGAAAGACATCATGAGCTTTTTGTCGCCATTGTGAGGTAGCCCTAGTGGACCTTTATCGGTAGGGTAAATATGATTGGGTTATGAACTTGTAATGGAACCCTTTCATGTAAACCTAATGTATTAATTACACTATGGTAAAGAAGGCTAGCACCGAGTGAGTATGGTAAGGGAAGTAGTTCTATTTAAGTATGAGACTAGAATACAAAAAACCCCTTCATATTCCTTAATCATGTGCATACGTGGGATGTGTTCAAGTTCTACTACTTTTTCAAGTAGAACAACCTCATCGGAGTAGGATAGAACCTTGGATTCCATGTCTTGCTATCATGGTGTATGTCGGTTATTTCCTATTCTCATCAGTTGGGATACTTACTAGTACTAGAGAAGTTCTATGAAGTTTAGATGGTTGTATGGGATGCTATCTAGACATTGCAGAATAGGCTTTCAAGGTATTAGTTAGAGTCCCTAGGTCTTTTCCAATTCCATTACTTGAATGTCCTTTATGTGATGTATGAGT